>DF240970.1:70683-94246 GCA_000507305.1 Breviolum minutum Mf 1.05b.01 | reverse complement strand
CCTTGTTTGTCAGATCTGTTTCTTAGACGGTGGCTGCCATAGTTCTGAAAAGTCACGTTTTCGGGCATGAGAAGCAACAGCCAGAGCTAAATTTTGGTAAAGACCATATCATTTTGTCTAACTAAGACTTCTAGAAAGGTCACGTCCACAGCTCTCGAAGTATCGCTCTAAAGTAAGCATTTTGTCGCCTTTAGCCTTGATTTTTCGTTTTGTTGCTGAAGAGACCATTTTCTGACTTCCGAGAGTGGTGAAGTCTTCTAATTGTTGTCCTGTCCAGACATTCTTTGNCCAGACATTTTCTTTGCCAAATATCCTTTCAAGTTTTTTTTTGAATGATTCGCAAATTTAGTGGCCGTCTCAAGCATTCAGAGGACTCAGACTGGTGGGCTACTCTCTTTGCTGTCNTGAAAAATGACCCCCGTTTTGGGGGTCGTCAAAGCTGACCTTTTTGTCAGATTGCTTCATTCAAAGGATTACACCAGCGCTGCAATTGGTGTATGCGTTTCTAGTGCGCGCAAGGTCCTTCTTTAAGTTTTTTTACGCGATTTTCTTTTCGATTTAGTTTGCATTTTCATGTTTCTTGTGTTCTAGATTGTTCCAAGAAGTGTTTGGCTGGATTCGCTGTTTGGAGATCTGTGTTGCTCAGGCCTTGTTTGTCAAATCTGTTTCTTAGACGGTGGCTGCCATAGTTCTGAAAAGTCACGTTTTCGGGCATGAGAAGCAACAGCCAGAGCTAAATTTTGGTATAGACCATATCATTTTGTCTAACTAAGACTTCTAGAAAGGTCACGTCCACAGCTCTCGAAGTATCGCTCTAAAGTAAGCATTTTGTCGCCTTTAGCCTTGATTTTTCGTTTTGTTGCTGAAGAGACCATTTTCTGACTTCCGAGAGTGGTGAAGTCTTCTAATTGTTGTCCTGTCCAGACATTTTCTTTGCCAAATATCCTTTCTTGCTGTAATTCATAGATTCGATCGAAGTGGAGTCGTCTTGCTTCCTTGAAGCCCATTTTCTTGCAGATTATCTTGCGGGGCAAGGCTCTGCCTTCCTTCTTCATCGCACTGAGCTTTCGACCGCATCAGAAGGAATACTCGAACATGAGGGCAACCCGTTATATGAACTCCTACTGAAAGGTGTGCTGCAGGTTGATGAACAGACGCAACGACTTCTGCGAGATCTAGCTCTGGCCACGCTGAAACGCGGCCATGTTGTTGAATATGTTGCAGCTGCCACTGATGGGGACGTCTCTATGCTAAGCAGTTCTGTGCGCAACACCTCCCTAAACCAGTGCGGGCCCAACGCATCAAGAGGTTGACAGGCGGGTGCCCACCATGAATTGATCCGCCCTTATGTCAATTCGAATAGCCTTCCGCACGTCGGATTGCTTCGAGCTACCCTTGTCGACATATGGGGAGAAGACTTTGCGTTGAGTCTGAATATTATCAAGCTGATTCCGGTTCGGTCATTAATGCCGGCGCACCAGCCACTTTGCGTTTCTTGCGAAAGCATCGCCTGGCTGTTGCTGGGTTTGTCAGCACCGTTGCCTTTGACCTGGATGTTGCAGAGGTTGCGTGTACTGCTGACGTACTTCGTCTTCGTCCGGAACTGCACACCTCTTACACCAACCGTTACTTCTATGCCTGCGAGTACCTTGAGATGCAAGTCATGAGTCGATTTGTTAAGGGCCATCCAGATGCGGTATAGATGTGCATCAATTATTTGGTTACATGATGGGGTGTGGCTGGATGTTGTCGTTAGTTCCGCGGATATTGCTACAGCTGAACAGGAAGCGATTAAGGATATTCTCCCCCATAGCACCCATACAGAACGATTGTTCCGCACCCGCAGTCTTGCGGCTGAACACTCCAAGGCTTGCGAGATGTTTTCCAATCTACCCCCTGTATCCCATCTCTTCCCTGCTCATCCTGTTCCTCCAACATTGAGAACTTCTCGGAAGAAACCGGTTGCTGTTTTTCATGACCTTCGTCACCATGAGTCTCATGAAGAAGTTTATCATGCACGTATGAGAAAACGAACCCGCCGTATGTAGGCTCAAGGGCTCTTGGCCAAGTGAAGTTGGTCACTGACTGGTGCCACGAGTTCTACCCGTTGAGCTACTCGGTGTCTCATATTGCTCTCCCTTGTGCACCTGCCATGGAGACTCACAGCGTGATGCGTGGACAGGACAATTGTGGCCTAGACACCTCTCAGGCTGGCGCTCAAGCTGAGCCAGTGTCTAATAGGTCTGGAGACCATCACGTAGGGGAAATTCTTGTTAGTCAGAGTGAGAGACCTTGGCAAGGCCTCGAGGGAATGGGAACTATGGGATCTCTGCTCCTCCTGGGCTGGATCCTCCGGTGAGCAGGGCTGAACCCACTAGGCCACCTTTAGGATCGGTTACTTGCCCCTTTCAACAAAAGTGTCAATACTGTACCTTTCCTTGCTGCCGCTGTGATGCTTTGCATGTCCTTCATCGATGTAAACAACATGTCAATTGGTAGCGCATTGGCTCGAGCCTACCCTGATTAGAGCAGTTGGGCTCTTGTCGGTGGCTGCTTTTGGTGATGGCATCTCTCCCCTCTTTAGATGAGTTATGGCAATCTGCATTGGAGGGATATGGTCTGGAGCGACCGTCTGAAGAAACTGAGATCCATGTCTTTCGCGTGATCCTCAAGCCTTCCCTCGATGAGCAAGCATGTACCCGATCGATCACCCAGGCTGGCCCACTGAGTGACCCTAATGAGACGCTTGAGCAGATCATTGAGGCTTGGTGGGACTTAGAGGTCGAGGAACAAGATCACTCATGGAAACTCACCGCAGTGAATCGAGCCCGCACGTGGTCTCCCAACAAAGACCTGCTGCACCCAGTCTATATCCTGACCCGCAAGGTCCCTTTCATCTCCAGCGCCCCCACGGGGTCCTGGAAGTGTCATGGGGGCACCGTTATTGGGTAACTGCTGTTGCCCTCCCCAAGTGGATCAATAACTATCACTGCTTGGGCCTCAGGAAAAATGCGTGTGGTCCCATTCTTGATCACTGCTGTGCCATGTGGTGTGATGACACTCGACTCAGAGAAGAGCTTATTGAGTGCAACATTGGGTCCTTCGTTCAAGTGCACATTGAAACCTTTTTCAGTGACCTTGTTCGTATTGACCTGCAAGCAGCCTTGCAACGATCCATCGGTACCTTGCACCTGCATGTCAAGAGGCTCCAAGATAACGAGGTGATGATGAAAGTCTTCGTCCCGCATGGTGTCACATGCTTTTCCGGCACTACCTTTGTATGTATCTCACAATTTGAGAGTTGGCAAGCTGTCCTGCTAGAAGCTGGCAAACGAGCCTATCCGGGTAGGAATCCGGACACCGTCATCTTTCACAGAATCCACTCTGCCATTGAAGAGGTGAGCTCGCTCCATGATCCTGTCACCAAACATTTCATCCTCGCCGACTCTGAGGAACAAGAGTGTACACGAACAGTTGTGTTCGCTGTCTTCACTGCCCGCTATGAGTTCTTTGGAGCATGTCATTGGACACGGGTGACCCAAGTGTGGGACATTTTTGACTTGTGTGGAGGCGAGAAAGGGTGGGTTATCTACCACAACAATCAGCGACTCCGGCACCACAAGGTGTCAGTACATCATGGCGACTTCTTTGCCTGCTATGAGCGCTGTGATAGCAACTCACCTTGTTAAAGTGGTCTTCCTGCGACAGCCATTGCACAGGAGTTGGAACCAATTGTCCCTACTCCTTTGCATGGCGATGGATCAACAGCGCCGGCGCCATCGGTCGATGAAGCTGTCGACACTACCCACAACACTGGCTCCCCCACATTTGAGCAGACAGGTGATCCTTTACTGCTGATTGGTAGGGATAGTAGTCGACGTGGAAAAGAGACCGGCAGGTGGTTTTCTTAGATATGCGGTCCTTTCAATAGCCTTGGTTGGTGGCTGGTGCACCATGTCTCCGATTTGTGCCCCTGTCAGTCCAAAAGAACCTGCCTGCTAGTTTCCATGCGTTGGCGGCATTTCTTCGCAACAGATGGTCATGTGTGACAGCTGTTGGCTAGGCGCAATTCGCACCCACTGACATGCCATCTGGTGCAGCTTAAATGTCATGGGTGTCCTTTGCAATTTATTGGCTCAGCTGTCAAGTAACAGTTGGGTTACCTCATGCTTCCTTGCATCTCGGAGACTACGGATGATGAGAGGTGGCATATAGAGCATGGCACCATCGACCTGCTTCAGAGTAACCTCAAGATGCGGTTTGTTGCACCTGGTGATTGGATCCGAATCAAGTTTGACCTGAAGCCCCTTACACGGCATGCCCGTGGAGAAATGTACCTCCACTCCAAAGTGCAAGCGGGGGAGCATTTGATGATGGTCTATTTTCGGCCCATGCGTGCCTTGGGCGAAACATCGCTTGCAAGCGTGTTCCATGACCTCCATCAGTATCTGTGTAGGACATGTGAGTTAGATATCTCCTCACAGCATCTGACTGTGCACCTTCCACATCGGGTTCCGGTGGGAGGCCGCTATTCGCTGCTTGATCTGTACTTTGCCTGTGCGATGATGAAGCGGAACATGGAGGCATTCTTCGACGACTACAGAATTTTGCAGCTGAGGGTGATCACTATTTCTCCATCACCGTCTCTCTCCATTGAAGGAGAAAAATGCTTAGCTTTCGCCTGAACTGTCACCATTAGTATGGTTTTGTTCAGTGGTGAATGCTCTTACAACTTGGGACGTGCTGCTCAATCTCGTCCGCTCTTCCACCTATGAATTGTCATGTCATTGTTAAAAAGGGCACAGCTTCTGTTGTCAGGGTAAGATTCATTGATGTACTTGCCTACTGTGAGAGTCATTGCTGCATCTTTTTTGTTTGTTTCTGATGCATTTTGGCCCAAATGTAGGTCTCTTTGACGGACAGTTGGGTCCGATCATATCAACTGGCAGATAGTTGGATCTGACCTTTGATTGGATGGTGCAATGGGTGATCAGGCTATGGCGACACTCGATGATGCTGACTGGTCTGACGAATCCCACATGGATGAATGTGACCCGGGTGCCCTGTTGGACATGGTGGCTGAGGTGAGCACTCGTCGATATGATGACTTTACTCATTGGGCGTTTGTCCAAAAGCTGCACCTACAGATCCTTCCCAATGACAGGGAGCATCGTGAGGGCTTTGATACTCCTACAACCTTTCGCATCGGAGACCCCAATGTACACTTCCATGCAGCAGCGGCCAAGCCATATGAAACTTCAGGGGCCACTGGTAAACCTGAATTGGCCTCCTTGTTTGGTTTCATCTTGGCCAGGATGAGTCATTTGCGGTTTCTGTCGACAGTGTATGTTCTAGTTGATAATCGTGACCTCACCAACCTGGACAAACCTGAACCTTCTCTACAACACTGGCCTGCGGTTGCTGCCTGGTGGTCCAACCGTGCTTGCATGCAGGGACCTGCCCAAGAGCGATGTGACGTTGTGTGCTTTCCCATTAGCCAAGCCAGTGGTCTCCATCTGGTTCACCCCACTTGGGCCGGCACCTTTGTCCTTGCGGCCCTTTGCTTGGTCTTTCCGGGTCTACACATTGTGCTGCTTGATAGTGACTGTGTACCAGTCACGCTCTTTGAGGTTGAAGATGTGTGGCAAGAAGCTCATCGACTGCAACCCAGCGGTTTTCCTGGTTCAGCTACAACCAGCAGTTGTGCTGGGGGCCTGCATATCATGCATGCTACGAACAGCTGGCTGCAGCCTGGCAAAGTCAATCTAGCACTTGGTCCTGACTGTGATGACTCTCCTCACTCTCTTCGAGTGTCGCCTTTGGATCTTGGGGTTGCCCCTTACCTTGCTGGTGCTCTTTGGACCCCAGAAGGCCGATCAAGACCACCCAAACAAGACAGTCAAACAAGAGGGGTCACAGGCTCCTGATGCGAATCAGGCACAGGACACTGCCATTTGCCGCAATCGCTTGCTCTGGAAGCTGTCAAGGATGACTTTGATGATGTCCCCCTTTTGGTTCTCTGTTGCAAGCTGCTACAGCTGGTTTGTGAGATTGCTCCCCAGGTGGGGTATGATGTATATTTGGTCGATCCAGGCGGATGTCACCAATCAGGTGACCTCGTGGCACTGTGTCCTGGCTCTACTCCCTTCCCTAGTAGTGGAGTGCATGTTTCCATAAGGGCCAAGAATGCATTGGTCAGTCATTCTACTTTTGATTGTACAGGGCTGGGTGGTCATGACCTGGGAGGTTTCAAAGACTACGATATCTGTATCCGTACTGACAAGCACGGTCAGTCCATTTATGGCCCTTCGGTAACTGCGCTGGAGTCTCGTGGCCGAGATGGCGAACACCACGTTTCTTTAGTGGCTCTTGCTGGTTCCAAAGCCATGCATGAGTTCTTGGTCCTACACTACATGGCCACTGAAGAATGGGACACCTTCCTGGACCTATGCCTGCCTCATTGTACATGGATACGCGCTGGATCGCGGAGGGCGCTTGCCCTACACATGTTTGACAAGTGCCATGTGGCCCCCTCTCATAGAAGACTTTTTGGATCGCCAGCATGAAACTGATGCTTAACCTGCTTCTTGGTGCCCGTCAAAAACGGTACCTGCGATCACGCCCTTTCGACAACTTACCTGCTCAAGTCTATGCTCCAAACGTGGCCCGTTGGGCAGCACGTGTTCTGGCAGCCTCATTCAAGCAAGCCTTAAAGAACTTTCCATCAATGGCTGCGTGCAGAGATTTGTTCCACCATGATTTTGGCTTCAAATGGTATTTCCTGGCAAAAGCCAAGCGAGCTGCGATGTCGGCAGCTGTCAGAACTGGCTTCTCCCGCAGCTTTCGGAAGTAGATACCTTCATTGTGCAATGCAGTTGTGATGCACCGCTGGGAGACCTCGAAGTTGCATGCTTTCTTGAGCATGGCCCCAGTCACTGTATAGCGGCAGTCGGCTGCCTTGACTAACTGGGCTAGCTTGCGCTTCATGAAAGCAATGTTACCTTTGGTCAACGCAGTGGGTCGCCCCTGCTGAAGGCGTGGCACTTGCTTCACCAAAAGACGGTAATAACCGATTTGTCTCTGCCTAGTTTGTCGGCTATTTCGCTGCAAGGGTCACCATCGTCATACCATTGTTTGGCTTGTTGGATCTCCTGGTCGGACAGCTTTGACCAACCATGCGGTGGCATGGCGTTCACACGGTCACTGAAAGCCAAGACTGGCAGAAGAAGAATAGAAAGAGATTGCCAAACTGCAGCTGACACATGTCTCTGTCTGTGTCTGTGGGTTGGTGCTCTCCAACCGAGGCTGTGAAGAATCCAGAAGAAATATATAATATCTGAAAAGAAATATGTGAATAATATCAACATATATACATACAAATATCAATCCATCTAAGTACATGTCTACATACACACATACATACATACATTCATACATACATACATACATACATACATGCATACATGCTTACATGCATACATGCATACATGCATACATGCATACATGCATACTTGCATACACGCACACATGCAAACATGCATACATGCGTACACGCATACACGCATACACGCATACATGCATACATGCATACATGCGTANACATGCATGCATGAATGCACTTGCATACTGGCAAACATGTGGACACGCATACATGCGTATTTGACGCGCTACGCAACCTTTCACCAAAGTACTGCAACCTCCCATGCAAAGCGTGTGCGCCTGTATGTCTGTATGTACGTATGTGGGGGTGAACATGTGCATGGGGCGCAGAAGAAGTGAGCGGCAGGGTCAGGCAAGCGTTGGCTAGGCCGGAAGACAAGAAGGCAAGACTTTTGCAGACGGTTGATGGAAAAAATCCTGCACCACCAGATGCAATTGAAGTCTAGACCCTCGTGCTCCCCATTTAACATTGGTTTAAAGAAAAAATCCCCAAAAAAAAGAAGTTGAATGCACCGGCGCACAATGCTTCAGAACACAACATTGAAAAGGGGGTGCGGGGGTACAAGTCATAGTGTATTGTCAAATATGCCCGCGCCGGTGCAGGATTTCTTCCATCAACAGTATCACAAAGGTACCACTCAAGAATGTTCACCTCGTCCGAAGCTGAATGTCAGAGGCATGACATGTCAACCAAATGAAATTCTGATAGTCAGATTCGTTTAAGTTTTGTCACTTTCTTTTTGAGACTTAGAAATATACAACCAGGGTACTAACAATCAAGGCCAAAATCCATACAACATTTGGATGATTCTTTCCATTGATTCTTTGAAGATCTTTTACGTAAACATATTTGGTGTGGATTCCCTTGAGACCTGTTGGTATCCCAAAATTGATTCGCACTCTTAAGGTCAGACTTAGATGGTTTCAAAAGTGAGAATGCTGACTTCACTGACGCTCCACTGCCATGCTTTGCTACGCTGAGCTGTGTTGTGAACATGGTCTGGGCTATGGTATTGTTATGTATTGTTACATGGCACTATGACGGCACTATGATGCACTTTTTGAACTTTGAACTCAAACATGAAACAGGATGGAAAACCATGAACTTTCTGAAACGTGCTTCCCCCTGAACCATTTTGGTCCACTGCAGTAGTGATCAAATTCACCTCAAGCCATACCAGGCGAGTTTGGATATCCAGAGCGTCAAAATTCTTTGCAAGAATCCCGCTGTGAAAGGCCAGGAACGGTTTTACTTCCATGTGCTACGCTGCTAATCTGAGGTTTACCTGGAAATCTAAGATCAAAGGTTCTTTGGAAAACCCTGGATTTTCTTTATCTGTGACCATGGGTTTGACTATTCGATTAATCATCCCCTGTAAATTCAGTGATGTAACCATGTGATCATGTAAAGTTCAGGATGGGATTTTGACGGCTGATTTTGACGGCTTTGCTCAAGTGCATACTTACAGTATAGATCTTACATGGTATTACTGCTTACTGTAGATCTTAGCAGATTGCAGTTTGGAAACTGAAGAAGTTTTCCATGTCCACATTCATGACATGACAATTCCCTTCTGCATATCTTGGGACCGGTGATGCTGAACGACGACATCGTTCCAGCTGCACAGGTATCTTTGTTGATAGCATACACGTCCTATAGCCTTGGCATCGGAAAGGATGGAGGCATAGACCAAGGTATGTCCCCAGGTATGTTATGACATGTCCCGAGAAGGCGAAATGTATGGTTCGAGAGTTGTCGCCCGAAACCAATAACCTTCAATTTCATACAGTAAAAAATTTGGCTCACAGTTAAACACGCGTTTGGTTGTTTTGTTCCGAAGGTTTTTGCTTCAATGGCTGAGGCTTTGAGGAAAAATGTCTGCAGGACAGGACGTCAGCGATTGAGTGCCAGATCCCATCTTCCAATTCACGGATCCACCGTACTCTCTTGCAAATACATGATGTGCGTGTTGTCTGTGTTGCGGTGCTCCGCAGTTGCAAATGGTGAACTGGCATGCGAAGATCATGAAGACCCAGTAAACCTACTGCAACACGGTGGCGTCCATGACAAGGTGAATTTGACAACTATGGTTGATGCACAAGTGGTGAAAGATATCGACATGGAACCAGTGATGCATTGCCTTCGATTGACCACCCCGAACCTCACGGCATTGAAATATCCAAAAGATGCAGAAGAACACTTTGAAGCATTGCACAAGGTGCTAGCCCCATGGCTTGAGTTCCCTGACCTCAAATACTGTTACGCAGGATTCTGTGGTCCGTGGATTGAGAATCAGTGGATCAGCACTGGCTTTATGTCGCAGAATCGCTCCGGAAAGAAGTCCAGCAAGCGTTTGGCTGAGGACTTTGGACCTTTTATTCCCATCTTGATGCCATGGAATGATCTTTTGCACACTGACTTCTGGGAATATGACAAGATGCTTCAAACATTGCGGAAGAGTTTGAGGCCAGATGTTGCATACATCACCATTTCCGAATTCACTTCAGGCCTGGTGGGCCGGCGGTACGAATTGTCCAAAGACCATTTTGCCAAGAGGCTGGAGATCATGAAAACAATTCCCAATGTGTTGGTTGTGAGTACTGCGGGCTATGGACACGTGCCTATCCCGCATATAATGAAAGAGCTCAACTTTTTGAATGGATCCTTTTTCAAACCCATGGCGAAGCGGGATTTGTTGGTATCCTTCGTGGGAAGTTACAACACAGACGCGCACAGGTTCAGGAGGAGTGTGCGCAAAATTGTGAATGAGGAATGCAAGAGCCTCGGTGTGAAGTGTGATATGCACGATGGAAAGGAATATGGGGATGCATACAAGCAAATCGCTGCCAATTCAAAGGTCAGTTTGTGCCCTCGTGGCTTGGGTCGCACTTCGTACCGTCTCTACGAAATGCTGAATCTCGGTTTGATTCCAATTCACGTCTATCATGACACACCTTGGCTGCCATATCAAGACTTGTACCACAAAATTGGTTTCAGCACAGATTTAGAGGGTTTGCCCAACCTCCTGAAGAAGATCAATGATATGGATTTGCAAGAGTTGGAGCGGATGGAAAAGCGAATTCGCTCACTCAAAGCAACTCATTTCACATATGAAGGCGTGCTGAACCAGATTTCACTGTTCACGAAGAATGGTGGAAGTGAGTTGCGATGTCAGAAACTGCCAGAAACCTGGCAGGGTTTTAGTGGGGGGGGCCGGATTTGAGTAGATAGGGCATAGAGAAGATTCATCAGTGCAGCAGCAAAAACATGAAGTGAACAGTCGTCATATCAGTCAAAGTGGGCCCCTCTCTTTTGATTTTTCAGATTTGCCTCAAAGTTTATGGTCGTTTGCATCTCACACAGGAAGCTGAAAAAATGGCAGTTTTGCGCGCGCAGAAGATTATGAAGCCTTGTTGCTTTACATATCTTGAAAGTATCTTACACGGTGAGCCCCTACCAGTTATAAATAGGGTTATGGTTATAACATATTATAACTATGCAAAAATAGAGGTGAGAAAAATCCCAGTTATATACCCATTAATTTCTGGCTGTTTACAGGGGCCCTACAATTCCATTTATATCGATCGTAGCAGGCTCATCTTGCAATGGTATCTCAAAGATTTCAACAGATTTAACAATTGGTACACTAAAATGGTACACCAAGCACCACGGATCTACATGAAGGATGGGCCCTATTTTAATGTATCCTTGGTGAAATTCATTTTGGTATAACGACGCAGGGCCCCATGAGAACTCGTTGCGAGGTCGTAGCGCAAGACACCGACTTTCAGGGTGCTGACTTCACCAATGCCGTTGCGGACTTCGCACAATGGGTTGAACATAGTTGAAAGATAATCTCATTTCGTGAGGGGCATTTCGAATTGCCTCAATATTGGGGCTGTACATATTACGAGATGTTTGTGCTCTTTGGTTCCACATTTTGTAATGTATATACACATATATGATTAAATGATTAGATGTAACATATGAATTTGATATGATATCAATCAAATAATGGACATTGATATAATACCAACGAGTGAAAATTGATAGGGTGCGAAAATCCACCTGTTGCAACGGCTTGGTTTGGCAATCACTGATACAATACATCCCCTTCAAGTCTTTCATGGCTTTTTGTTACAGTAGTTTTAATTTTGAATGCAAAACCTGTGACAATGAAAAATCAGTTCAACAAAATGGTTCCAGCCACACATTGACCGTTTTGGGCCGACAATAAACGCATCGAAGGATCGGATGGAGTTTAAGAATACCAACTTCAAGGATGCCACAGCCTCAGTTTTTTTTTCCGCATCACAGGTACCTGCCAAGCCTATTTTTTAGAAATCCATGTCTCATTGAATTTACTCCCTGAAAAGTAACACGGCAGTGGAAAATCAACACTTTAATTGGAGAAACATCTTCAAATGCGTGTTTTTTTCCAGCCAGTCATTAGTTAGTGTTCGGAGGAGTAACCTATCACAAAGGTACCACTCAAGAATGCTCACCTCGTCCGAAGCTGAATGTCAGAGGCATGACATGTCAACCAAATGAAATTCTGATAGTCAGATTCGTTTAAGTTTTGTCACTTTCTTTTTGAGACTTAGAAATATACAACCAGGGTACTAACAATCAAGGCCAAAATCCATACAACATTTGGATGATTCTTTCCATTGATTCTTTGAAGATCTTTTACGTAAACATATTTGGTGTGGAATCCCTTGAGACCTGTTGGTATCCCAAAATTGATTCGCACTCTTAAGGTCAGACTTAGATGGTTTCAAAAGTGAGAATGCTGACTTCACTGACGCTCCACTGCCATGCTTTGCTACGCTGAGCTGTGTTGTGAACATGGACTGGGCTATGGTATCGTTATGTATTGTTACATGGTACTATGATGCACTTTTTGAACTTTGAACTCAATGGTACATGAAACAGGATGGAAAACCATGAACTTACGAATGGTGGACATAGACAAGCCTCCTTTTCGGAGCCATGATTTGACAAGAGAATCATGCTGGCCTGCTCACTGACCTATTGATGGTAAAAGAGGTTGTGGAGGAAAAAAAACAACACACACACACACACACATTTCCCAGAGTTTTGCGCGTCCGCCGAGCACGAAGTCACGAAATGAAACATTTGTGTTTGCTACAGGTCTGGGCGTCCGACGAACACGAAGTGATGGAAGGGTTGTCGTCCCACCAAACCTACCCGCGCCAAAAAAAAATTTAAAGAGAGGAGCAACATTTTCGAAGAGCAGGCTTTTTCAACAGCTCTTCTCAGCAGCCTGTCTCACCAGCCTTTTTCAGCAGCCTACCTCAGCAGCCCTTCTCAGCATCCTTTCTCAGCAGCCCTTTTCAGCAGCTTTTCTCAGCAGCTTTCAGCAGCCCTTCTCAGCCGCTTTTCTCAGCAGCTTTTCTCAGCTGCCATCTCCAGCTAGCTATCATCTTGCTGTGGTCAGGGGTTGGTGGTCAGCTATTATTATCCTGTTGCTGTGGTCAAGGGTTGGTGGTCAGCTATGAACGCGTTTTTTGAAAGAACCCTTTCGCAACGCTTTCGGGAAAAAGGTTTCACAAACCCAGTGTTTAAGTGTACTCAGTCAGGGAGCGAAGTCGGCCAACACATGTAAGGAACCAAATGTGAGTTTACAGAAAGAGAAAATGGGGGTTGTGGCATCGGGTGTGATTGTGTACTGTCACGTAATGGGTTCATAGGTCATGCCATCCCCGCTTTTTCTTCTAGGTCAAGGGGCATCAGCCAAATCAAAGCATGACTTTGTTTTATTTTGATTTGATCTGCTTCAGCCACTGTGATCGCAGCTCATCTTCGAGGAAAAAAACATCTGTACTAATTCCTCTACTTTTGATTTCAGATGTGATTCTCACAAGCTTGCAGGCTGTTGCTAGTGAGTCCATTTATCAACCTAGAACTTGTTTGTGTTTGAAATTTTCCCAGGGGCACTCAGTAGGAGCGACTCCGAGCTGGAGGCTGGGAAGCATGGAACTGTGGGAAGCCTTTCTGCCCAACACAACGGATTTTTTTTTCGGAGAACCATCGAATTGAGTTTGGATGATTTTTTGGGAAGATTTATGTGTTTTTTTTCCGCAACCGCAAAAATCAAAGCACCGAGAAAACCACAAACCACATCTTCAAGCAACGGGAAACGGATGGCGTGCAACATTTCTTTGGATGGTGGTTTGACCAAGGTCGCCAACGCTTCAAACATCCCATTTTTTAGTCTCTGGAAGGTGGGCCCCTATTGGTTATAAGTAAGGGTTCACAACTCCATTTTTAGGGGTTATAAAAAACAAAAACAGTGAAACCCACATGAACTATAAGCTACAAATCCGAACAATCGGTGTTTTTTTTCATATTACTTTTGAAAGGGTGACAATTCGCTGAGTATTCCGTGCAAAAATCTCACCGAACCCAGCCCACGTTGAAGGAACTCTCTCCACTAATTGGCGTAAAGGAAAAACAACCCAAAAAATGAGTGCCACAAAAACCGGCGACCTGCTTCAGAGCTTTGGTCCGTTCGTATTTCTGGGTAGTCGTTGCTTGCCTCTAAGTAGCTTGGTTCAGGGATTCCAAATTATCCAACTAGCTGGAAGATGAAAATCAAGTGCTGCATGCTATTAAGGATGAATCACCACTGAACTCCCAGATTGAAATTGAAAAATCCATTGCGACCGCAAATGGCACTCGATATGTAGGTTCTAGATGGGTGAAGTTTTTGTTCGGGTCAAAATTCAAAGTTTGGCGAACAAAGACCAAAATGGATGCAAGACCTCTTCGTTTTCATCTTCCATCTTCCCAAATTTTTAAGTTAATGATTTTTTGGCCAAGAAAAAGCAGTGAGGTGGCTCCACAACCTCGAACGATGGGTGGCCCTCCCAGATACTCAGCTTCCCGAGTTTCACTCAACGACCTTGGAAATGTGTTTCCACTTTCTAGATGGTTCACTAGTGGTTGATAGTATGGTCAAAACAGCTATGATTTGCATGTAACTTGTTTCATGCCTTTTTTTTGTTTTTTTGCAAAATCGGGCCATTTCCATGAAACTCTTCAGTGAATTTGGATTTGGACACAGATTCATGGATGCAGGGTCCCTCGACCCAGCGTCCAACAGGTCTAGTGAGTTCCAACGCGACACGAGACTGTTTGACAGTTGGGTTGAAAGCGGGAAACATAAGAAACTGCACAATGATTTTTTTCCAACATACTGCTGCACTGGTTCCACCATTAAATTTTGACCAGATTGGTAGGTTATATGTCTTTCAAGAAGACTTGATTGTATGAGATGATTGATCTTCATTCATTGGTGTGTTGGATCCATGGAAAAGAGCCCATCTTAAACTTTGCATCCGAAAAGGTAGCCATTTTGGGTTGATGGTACTGTACCGCATCCGTCGCATACTGACCCATATCGGTCATGTACATTCATTTTCCTTGGTTCTGATCGTCCTTCTTCAAAGGGATGCTTTGTGTTCCAGAGATGATAGTGCATCCCTGCTGCAGTCCAAGACCGATGTCAAGCGGGGCCAGTTGCACTCGACAATCTCGACCAATATGACAAAGATCGCTATCTACACGTCGAATTTCGGAGGCTATGACCCTATCACAGATATCGATGATCATATTGCTGATGTGCCGGATGGAGTCCGTGCGTTTTACTTTTCAGATAGCCAAACACTCGAAAAGAATGCAGGAGCTTTGCAAAAGTGGAAAGAACACGGTTGGGAAATGATTCCTTACGAACTACTTCCGGGAAATGAAGTGATGGAACCTGAAAGGCTGACAGCCAAAGAGCTTAAGTTTACCCCACCCGACTGGCTGCTGCATGGTTCCTGGGATTGGTTGATTCACTATGACTCACACTACTATCTCAATGCCAAGACTTTGCTTCCTTTCTTGCAGCAACGAGAACACATGGCGCTTGTTCTGCATGATTATTGCTATTTCTATAAGGAATGTTGTGGAGAAGGCAATGGTTTTAAGTGCTTTGAGCATGATATGGATTTTTTGCTGAACGCTTTTCCAACGAAAATTCAGAGAAGCAGGGACAAGATGATCGAGTTGAAAAGGACTGTGGAGACAAGGATTGAAGACAAAACTTTGACCCTGCCACACTATTTCGATATGCACCTCTTGATGCGGAACCTGAGGCACAGAAAAGCCAACCAAGTCACCAACGCTTTCAAAAAGGTCTTCAAGAAGTTGCATGAGTTGCAACGAGATCAGTCATTGGTTCCTGTGTATTTGCACGATTCCAACGTGACTGAAATTGATGCAGTCAGCTCAGGAGAATTGTTCCATGTCTTGCATTTCCATGCTACCGGGTGGCACACAAGACATAATTAGAATCTTGTTTGGCTCCCCAGTCTTGTCTGGCTCCCCAGTCTTGACCATCGCACAGTTTAGGCGCAGAAAAGGAACGTTCCACGGGCAGCATCATTTGTCCGACTTTTGGTGGGACCCGTTACACATGAATGTAGGTTATTTCAAGATATTTTAAGATATTTGTGTTCTCATTATCTAACAATGTCCCACGTTAAGGAAATTTTGGACGTCTGCAGTAGAGTTGCAGAAAGCCTATCCTGAGCTACGTTGCCTCATCTAGAGAAATGCCATGTAGCGGACAGAAGAACAAACGGCCGTTACCAGCGCTGTTTTGTTCATACTTAAGCAAGACGGCAAATCTGGACTACCTTTTTTCTGATGGAATGATGATTCGAATTCCAACACCTTTGTCTATACAAGAAAGTCTACGCCAGCAAGAATTTTTCAGAAACGCTAATGTCTCTGTGGTGATACGGTTTTCATCGACAAAATCCCGCACCAGTTGGGATGCCTATCGAGTCAACCGGTTACCTGTGGAACCATGGCATTTTCACCTCCGTAGTGAAGGCCTGGAGAGTGAGCTGCAATGAACATGCATGCGCTAATGTTTTAATTCCAGGCTTTAAAAAGGCAGGTTTACTCTGTGATGAGTTGCTGCAATTTGCAACAAATCTTCTTCTCCACCATCAGCTAGAGTCCATAATCTTCCTTTAACAAGATTTGACTCAGGCATATTTTTTTCACGACATGGCTGACGTAGAGCAATTCCTTCCATATGCAAATTTTGGTGTTACTCCCAACCGAGGTGCAAAGCCATGATTGAAGCACGCTTTCCCGCCAGGCGTACAGTGATGGTATCAAGGGGGAAGTCCTGGTATGCCAGTGATGTTTTTGTGTGCATGCTCAATCATGTTCCGTGGGTCAATATCAACCGGATGACGTTTGCACTGCACACTAAAGGAAGCAACGTTGAAGAACATAGTTTTTTGCTGCTTGACACACCAGTGCCATTTTAATTTGCAGTGTTGAACAAAGGCTCTCGTTTTCTCTTTTTGTTCGCTTCCAAATCTTTGGAAAGCTTAGGTGTACTGGGCTGCAATTTTCTATTTGTTTTCATGCACTTGATGGACATACAGATTGCGCACGGCATGCAGACACTCAACCAGAACCATGTTCGTATTTTGCCCGCTTCAAAGCCATTTTGGCCCGCCCCGCACTTTGAATTTCACATCGCTACTGTATAAAGTAACTTCGTACTCGAGGACCCGAAGCTGGGATAAAATCATTGCATATCATTGCAATTATTCGTTTCTCCGTCACGTTTCAAGTGTGCGTTTGGAAAGTTTTTGCTCAATCTATGAAAGGCGCCTGCTGCAAAAACATGATCTCAATCTTTAGTCTATAGGCTGTCCGCAAATATTGCTTTGGCGTCTGCCCTGAAGGACTGGTCACGAATGCTGGAATGCTGAGACTTCTGACCGGAGCTACTCTACACTTTGTGCAAGGTCTTGGATGTGGAAACCAACTCTGTGCAGAGAAGTCTGAAACTTCACTAATTCAGGTACATGGTTTGTCGCAGGTGAGCTTCCCAACAGACTCCACGCAGATTTTGTCGAGTTGCGATGATGGAAAACAGCACATAGACTGTTTTGATGTGGACACATGCGCAAAGATGGCTCCAAAGACAGACAAATTTGCATTGGTGACTTCGTATGTTGGGCAAGTGGGCCCTGATTCGATGCCATTTATCAAATCTGCTTCTGCCGCCGCAACACTGGCAAAGGCAAAGGGCCCCCTTTCATGGTCCCAATTGTGTCCCCACTTCACTCAGGATTATATACAATAGGAACACATAAGAAACTCACGGACACATTCAGGCTATCAAGAATGGTGGGTTTGGGTTGGTGGTTGGGAGTTGGGGACAAGGCCTCGTTTTCTAAAGCTTATATAACTTATATAAGATGATATTGTTTTTCTTTTGAACGAATTGACTGATTAGTTATTGAAAACATGAAGGAACATTGTTTTGTTTTTGGTGAATAAAAGATCTGAATATATAATAGCGAAATAAAAAAACGAGTTTAATTTGTTTAAGTTGTTAGTGCTTGATCTCAGAAACATATCTGGGACAAGTGGGCGGAATTGTTTTATTGCATTTTGGCAATGAGCCTCACGTGGCTACACATTTCTATCATTGAGGTTACGCTGTCTTGAGCTGTCTCTGTGAAAATTTGCTGTGTGTGCATTGGGATCTTCTTGCCTTCTTCACATGAAGTTCCAAAATCAAACGCAAAGGCTTACAAGCCTGTGTAAGTGCTTACAAGTTCAAGAAGTTTGATTAATTTTTCAGCCAGAGCCATGGAGAGAGAGCTGCAAAGCTGCAAAGGTTCTGGCGCAGAGGAAGCAAGGGGGCCACAGCAAAAGAGTTATCAATTGACTTTAGCTGGTTTTGAGGGGCCAACCCAAGTGATGCCCACTGTCTCCTTCACTGAATTGCCCTGTGGGCAGCTCCATCTTGAACAATGCGTTGCAAATCCAAGCATATCCTGTGATGTTCTCCATCCTTTGATGTATGGACAAGGACTTCTTGGCTGACATCAAAGTTTGTATCCTGGAATGTCTTCCCGAGGATCTCTTGTACCAGTTGCCCTATACCCTTTTTCACCAAAGGCAAGCAATGTGATCTGCAACACCCAATTTTAAGTGAAGCCTTTTGACCAAGGGCAACATTGAATCAGTGAAGCATATATCACTCAAATCTTTCTTAAGTTGTCAGGAAATACAATGTTGCCAGGGGCAACTTCATCACTATGCATCGCCAAGCCAGTTTTTGTTGGATGGACTTTATAGTGATTGGTGCATGAGGTTCATCATGAGGTTTGCCTAGCCACCTCTTTGATTGAAGGCTTCAGGATGAAGATGGGACTACATTGTTGGTTACAGGTTTTGTCCAGGCATCACAACTGGATATGATTATTTTTCAGACCAAGACGCATGGAAATCTTTCCAAACCTTCCAAGGCCAGCATCATCATCTGTTGTGTGGCAACAAGCTTGTGGTGGCGACTTTTCAGCCTGACCCCAGTCTTGAGACCAGCAATGGATTTGTTCCATGGCTGCATGCTGATGTGTGTCAGTGGTGTGGTGCAAACCAGATTGTATTTGTTCTTGCAAGCTGTGAACAACAATGGGGTGCGTATGTACACCGGGATACATGGAATTATGAACTTTCCATCTTCTAGATCTTTGAATGTACACAATTTATTCTTGCCAAAAAGGGAAAAGAGCCACAAAGAGGCCCAGACTTTCAACCAACTTTGCTTCATTTCAACCAAGAGTCCGTCTGGAGAACTGGAGTCTGCGTTGAAGAGTGCAAAGCTTTGCTGGCAGTGTGAAAATACGAAGGTGATTGCAGCACTAGAATTCATGGCAGGCGTGCCGGCCATCCTTCTTTGTGGTGATGACTTGAACGAAATCAGGACTTTTTTTTTGTTTCTGGGCAAAGAAGCAGCACAAGCGAATTTATTATCCATGAACAGCGCTGTACTTGTACAGGCAGAGTTGTTGGCTTTGTCTCGCGAAATAGCTTCGAAATCGATGTGTGCTTCTGGGTTTTACGGGTAACTTCCTTTAGGAACCCCTCAGACGAGCCATCGCGATTTCTAGTTGAGAAGCCCACCAAACAAGCTTTCACGGTTTCACCCGTGCATCACTGTCTTGAACTTGGCAGTCAAACATGATGAGGGCCTCAGACGTGGTGACATTAACCGTGTTGGAAACCTATTTCAAACTGAAACCGGCCGTTTTTAACGACATACCCACATACCATTCTTCTCGGCCGTTGGAAAACCTGTCATGACACCCACCCGCGCAATCATGGAACAGAAGTATGGGTCTTTGCAGATGTTGCGTGCAGATGTTGCATCCAAGTTGGCATTTCTTTCGCTAAAAAGGATTCCTGGCTTACCCCGATTCAAAAGGAGCTGCTGGAAATAGTATGTGCTCTGTTGAACTTGTTCCTGAGTCCTTGCTGCTGACGACCGAGACTGGGCGTTGTGAACCACATGCCATTCTTCTCAAGTGCGTGAGGGTGGGTGCGCGGGACAGTTGGTAAACTTACCACGGAACTCACCCACCGTCAGGAGCCTGGCTGTTGCAGATGTTGCATGCAGATCTTGCGGTCATGTTGGCATTTTCTTTCACGAGCCGATTCGTGGCTAACCCTGGTTCAAAAGGTACGATCCGTGGAGGTGCTGGGTATGGCATGTGAAGGATGAGGCAACAAGTCCAAAAAATGTGCAATGAAATTTGTCAGGTGTGTTTTGGAAGTTTTCCTTCATTTCTATCAACATCAGAATGTGGGAAAAACATGTTAGAAACCGTGGCCTTTAATCCCCCCAGCTCCAAGCCAAACACACCATATTACTTCAGGAGAGACATGCAACTTTTGTGACATGGCCTTGTTTTGACATTGCGCACGAAACTTTCGCAGAGGCAGAGTTGTTGCTCCTTGTGACGCAAGACGATGCCAACTTTGAACCAGCGATGATGTCATTCTTGTCGAAGCAAGGCCTGCGTGCTGTAGATTTTTGACTTTGCAAAATGCTAGTGTTCTGACAATACAACTTGTGTGCCTGTTGTCACCGTGGTCCGTGTTGTTGAAGCATTTTGTTTGTGACTAGCCCAGACAGCACAGACAACACAGAACGTTGATACCACCGCATGAGGCGTCCGAGTCGAGACGGCGCCGGCGAGTATGCTGGACGAAGGGGCGTTCGGGGGCAGTTGCGGGCCCCGCGCGTTGACGACCTTGCACTTGCATCTTCACGCCTTAGGAGACAAAGTTGTGAATTGTACAATGGGAAAGGATGCAAACATTGGCAAGACCATTGTGATGTGGGAAACCAAATGGGAACATTAATAACCCCCCCTCCCCAAGCAGTTGAGGTAAGTGATTAAATTTTTTCATTCGATTATGAAGAGAACTTTTATGTGGGATTGATTCTTTTTTGGTAACTGTATTGGGAATTGTGTACTGGATTTTGTATTGGTAAATGTATTGGAGATTGTGGATTGGATCATTGGCTTCATTTGCTTTCTTTTCCTCGTCGTTCACTTCATTTCATGTCCTTTCATTTCCTAATTTTTTTGAAAAACTTTGGAAATGAAAGGAGCTAAAATGAATAGGAAATGAATAGGAATGAAAAACTAATGAATAAAATCTGAATAGGAAATGATTAAGACATGAACAGGAAATGGTTAGCCATCCAGGCCCCAAACTTTATTTACTACCGCCTTTATTCATCACTTTTTCGAGGATTTGTGGGGTACCCCCTTTCCAAATTGATTTGGGGTTTGAAATAGTTTGTGCATAAGAGATTGATAGGAAAAACTGGTCTTTGTTTTTTGAGTTTTGATACATTGATCAGGTCAAATGACATGAAAAGAAATGGATGAACATGAAAAGGAAATGAATAGGCAATGAATAGGAAATAATAGAAATGCATAGGAATGAATAGATAATGAATAAGAAGTGAATAGGAAATGAGTAGGACAAAAAATTGGTTTCAAAAACATAGTCAAAAATTGGCCCCCAAAAACAGTTGGACCACTTTATTTACTTCCCCCTTGTTAATCCCTTCAGGGAGTGCGCCCACTTTATTTGCTACCCTTTATTAACCGTTTCTCATCACTACAGAAAGAAGCAGATTCAGTGGGAGAAAACTGGAACAGGAAAAAATGATGATGTGAAAAATATCTTCAATCTCATCTGTTTGGTCTCACAGCACTGAGATTTGCATTTGCACTCAGTTCCGAAGTGTGTTTTGCTGCAGGACTGGACCGTTATGATGCAGTTATGTTTTTTGACAACAGCATCGAGTTTCAAGGTGACGTCACCCCATTGTTGCGCTGTGCTTCCGCAGGTGCTGAACATTTTGCGTTTTTCCTTGGGCACGGTGCAACACAGATTGCTATACGGATGTAAACGGTACTGTTTGGATGTCCCGACAAACTTGTGAATATATGCAGCCAAAAGCATGGAATCGGAAACGCTGACATTTAAATTTTTATGTCGCTCCTCCTGTTTCCGTTTTCCATTCTCCATTATTGAAACTGCCTTTTGTCGCTCATCGTTTCCTTTCGTTTTTCAGGCAATTTCCTTGCAACCAATGGAAAGACTGGCGAGGCCGCGAACTTTGGTCTTTTGGCCGTAAAACCTCATCGGGTTCTTTTCGAGGCAGGGTCTTTTCTGAAGGAAAAATTGGGAATGGAATTGTCAGTAAATATTTTGAAATGAACGGACGCCATTTGCCATGACATGGTTTTCCTGTTGAGGCCGCCTGGGAAGTTTTGAAAGATTTGGAACAGACCTTGGCTCAGAAAGGAAGGTCGAGAAATGGATCGGACAGGAATGAATGCAGAGCCGACGGGTTTTTGCACAAGGCATTGTACAAACGATCGATGATGTTAAACACAAGAATGTTGGAATCAGGGCAAAGTCACAGTGCGTTTCAGATCATCGACAGATGCATGTGGAACTATCAATCGAGCTCGATGTGTGGCAGAGACGGTAAAGAGTTCGAATGTTCTCACATACGTGTACATCGTGAACCTTTGGGCATTGAGCGTGGCCAGTGCTTGAAGCGGAAATTTCACAACATTAGACGAACAAGCATGACTCAAACTCAAGTCCAAGCGCGATATGTTCCAAAGCCTCTTCGTCCGACAGGTCATGCCAAGTTAAGACAAGAAGATGAACATGTTTCTTACAAAGCTCGTTTTGGTTTTTACTTCCCCGTGTACAGAAGGTTGGAGGGGACGGTGGAGGTCCTGAGGCAATTGCGGCGCTACTATCCAGAAGAGCCAGTTTATGTCATGCAGGACGGCGGAAAGCTTGATTTCGGTCCTTTGTGCAAGTCAACGAGGTGGGACTGAAGAAAAGAATTGTTTGTACAGGCCCTGTAAAGGGCATGTTGGTGCGGTGGTTGCTGTTTTCACGTACCTTGAAGTTCATGCTCCACGACACTTTCAGCGACACCTTCGACCTCCCCACCACCAACCCGAGAATATCCCGATCACCCACCCCTAGACTTGAAGTAGGAACCCCTATAGCTAAAACAATTTTCAGCAACGTTTTTGATTAGGAAGCTTCAGTTTAGATAAACTATGTCTTGTAAAGTGTTGGCGTAGGCATTTAGGCGGTGCGTGGAGGCTTGCGTAGGATTTTAAATTCTAAATGATGTTGGTTGATATTCTACAAACAAACAAACAAACAAACAAACAAACAAACAAACAAACAAACAAACAAGCAAGCAAGATCAAGCAAGCAAGCAAGCAAGCAAGCAAGCAAGCAAGCAAGCAGGCAAACAAACAAACATACAGACAAACAACCAGACAAAAAGACAAACAGATAAACAGACAAACAGACAAACACAGACACAGAGAAACAGAGAAACAGAGCAAGAGAGAAACAGAGGAACAGACAAACAGAGAAACAGAGAAACAGAGGAACAGAGAAACGGAGAAACAGAGAAACAGAGACAGAGAAACAGAGAAACAGAAAAACAGAGAAACAGAGAAACAGAGAAACAGAGAACCAGAGAAACAGAGAAACAGACACACAGAGAAACAGAGAAACAGACAAACAGAAAAATAGAGCAGAGAAACAGAGAAACAAACAAGCAAACAAACAAACAACAAGCAAACAAAACAAACAAACAAACCAACAACAACAACAACAACAACAACAACAACAACAACAACAACAACAACAACAACAACA
>DF240970.1:20196-70250 GCA_000507305.1 Breviolum minutum Mf 1.05b.01 | reverse complement strand
AACAGAGAAACCGAGAAACAGAGAAACAAAGAAACAGAGAAACGGAGAAACTGATAAACAGAGAAACAGAGAAACAGAGAAACTGATAAACAGAGAAACTGATAAACAGGAAACAGAGAAACAGAGGAACAGAGAAACAGAGAAACTGAGAAACAGAGAAACAGAGGAACTGAGAAACCCAGAAACATAGAAACAGAGAAACTGAGAAACAGAGAAACAGAGAAACTGATAAACAGAGAAACAGCGAAACAAACTGAGAAACTGAGAAACAGAGAAACAGAGAAACCGAGAAACAGAGAAACAGAGAAACTGATAAACAGAGAAACAGAGAAACAGAGAAACAGAGGAACAGAGAAACCGAGAAACAGAGAAACAGAGGAACAGAGAAACCGAGAAACAGAGAAACAGAGAAACAGAGAAACAGAGAAACAGAGGAACAGAGGACCAGAGAAACTGATAAACAGAGAAACTGAGAAACAGAGAAGCAGAGAAACAGAGAAACAGAGAAACTGAGAAACAGAGAAACAGAGGAACAGAGAAACCGAGAAACAGAGAAACAGAGAAACTGATAAACAGAGAAGCAGAGAAACAGAGAAACTGAGAAACAGAGAAACCGAGACACAGAGAAACTGATAAACAGAGAAACAGAGAACAAAGAAACAGAGAAGCAGAGAAACAGAGGAACAGAGAAACCGAGAAACAGAGAAACTGATGAACAGGGAAACAGAGAATCAGAGGAACAGAGATTCCGAGAAACAGAGAAACAGAGAAACTGAGAAACAGAGAAACAGAGGAACAGAGAAACCGAGAAACAGAGAAACAGAGAAACAGAGAAACTGAGAAACAGAGAAACAAAGAAACAGAGAAACAGAGGAACAGAGAAACCGAGAAGCAGAGAAACAGAGAAACAGAGAAACAGAGGAACTGAGAAACCGAGAAACAGAGAAACTGAGAAACAGAGGAACTGAGAAACCGAGAAACAGAGAAACAGAGAAACTGAGAAACAGAGAAACAGAGAAATTGATAAACAGAGAAAGAGAAAAACAGGCAAGGCAAATGAAAATTGACATTTGTCCCCCGTTCGCCGCGTAGACTTCGCGTAGGCCCGAGGCGCCGTCAGCTTGTGCCATCTCTTTAATCAGGGACTATCCTAATTGACAATCCCGGCCGAGACCCGGGTAGGCAAAACATGCAAAGACGTGACAAGACAAAACGCAGACCACAGAAGCACCAAACGCAGGCCGCGTAGCAAAATCGAAAATTATGTGGTAGGCGTAGGCGCGCGTAGGCAGATCAAGACACAAGAGCCCGGCGTGTGCGGACACTGAAACGGTGTAGGCGAAACGTAGGCAGAAGAAAAATAGTAAATCCGGATACAGCAAAAGAAACAGGGCTCATTTGGGGAAAAAACAAATTGGCCACCCCACACCTAGCCTCTCCAGGGCCTTTTTTTGACGGTATTTGCGACGTTTTATGCACATCGACCACTCTTCGAAAAAGAGCTGTTTTTGCTTTTGGGTGGGTCCGGTGGCAGGGGATCGACCCCCTCTATAGCAAAAGCTAAGGCAACGCCGCATGCCATGCGGTTCAATACACTCCGGCAAACGGGGTGGGAATGTTGACGTTCTCTGAACTTCTTTTCCAGCAAGCGCTCGTGCTTGATGCTACGCAAGACAGGTTACGCAGTGGAACCAGCTAGTTCATTTAATTTTCCTTGTCTTTCATTCATGGTAAATATAACAACTTTTATTTTTCAATCCTGTCCTTCTTTTTTTCCAAAATACAGTCCTTATCTTCGTCCTCTTCCTCATCTGTTCAACGTTTGACCCGTAGCCGTCAGCCGGTGCTTGTCTATGCTGGTCATCTCGTTCGTTCTGTAGCTTCTCGTTTTCTTTATCCTTTGTTTTGCCTGGAGTATCTTGTAGTCGGTGTCCGCGTCGTTGTTTTCTAGCAGGTTGTTGAGATGGACGTGATCGTCATGAGACGGCATTGTTGCCGAGTAGTAGTGCTGGTCTGCGTCATAAATCTTTCTCTTCATGCATTGGGTTTTGCTGTCTGCTGATGTGCCTTCTCACGGTCTCCTAGATGTCCTTTTTGTTGAGTTCCATTTTTTGAGTGTCAACCAACTTCATGATATTTTGTATCTTTAGAAATATTTGATGCTAGACTTTTGATTTTCTCTTTCTTGGCTTGGTTTCTCTCTTCTCTTACCACTTGACGGGTTCTTGTGGTTAAGAGTTCGCCCACCAGGTCTTCCTTGATTTATTCCATCAGTTCTCTCTTGATAGTAGCCATATCTAAAGGAGGAGTTGCCGGTGGTATCGCTTTTGCCCTACTCGGTCTCACTCTCGGCGGTCTTTCGGGTTTTTAGAAACCCCCGGTTTAGTTGTCTCTTCTGTGGTTGTGCTTCTGTGACTTCTTGTGGACGAATCGGCGCGGTTCCACCAACTGAATCCAGAAAAGAGAGTGTCGAAAGCAACCTGCGGAAAGGTGTGCGTGGTCACATATTCACGCCGTTGGTTGCAAAGCACAGCGCAAAGCGCGCAAGCCGCAAGCCGAACCTGTTCCAAAACATAGCGAAAGCGGGGCCGTTCCAGGGCTTGTTACCGCAAGACAGTCGCCTTTCACTATTTGAGTGGTTTCTGAAAATTCAAGCAGCATCCAAAACGGTAGGGGCCACACAAAGATGACATCCACATATTTTGTTTCATCATCCGCTTGGTGACTCAGATTCAATTGTACTTTCGAGAATTTGCCGGGCATGAAACAACCGTGGAATCCGCATCCCTTCTTTGCACGACTCCTTCACGCGACTGAGATCCTTCAGACCAAGTGACCAAGCCGGCCAAAAGAATTCAAACATTTACCTTGCTCAAATTTTGACATTTTGGACAAACTGGAGTGACGAAAAGATCGGAGAATCCAATTTTTTCAAAGAAAAAAATTGTCGTTGGCAGTGTTTGTGAAAGTATTTCTGCTGGATCGTTATTCATTGAGTCCGATACTAAGGTTTGTTATCTATTTGGAACCTGATGTGAAGATCACCCGTCGACATGCAGTGGATCCACCATTGGATGCTCTTTGGCGAATTCCAATCAAAGTGACATGAGAACGTGAGACGATGTTGTAAAAAAAACGGCGCCAATATGAACCAGTCTTGGTGAATGGCAGCAACACTTTTCTCTTTATTGACAAGTTTATGTACAGGAATCAATGAATGAATACTTGAATTGTTGTCATTTTGTCGTACCCCCGGTTGTTGCCTATCATGTATGTATACCTCTGAATATTTCGGCTCTAACTAGGGGAATTTTTTCATTTTTTGGGGGGATTTTTTTCCATTTCGCTTTGTCTGGAAGAGCAAGCAAGCAAAGGAGCAAGGAGCGAGCCCTCCACCTTTTTTTAAGTAGTAGTAGTAGTAGTAGTAGTAGTAGTAGTAGTAGTAGTAGTAGTAGTAGTAGTAGTCGTAGTGGTAGTGGTAGTGGTAGTGGTAGTGGTAGTGGTAGTGGTAGTGGTAGTGGTAGTGGTAGTGGTAGTGGTAGTGGTAGTGGTAGTGGTAGTGGTAGTGGTAGTGGTAGTGGTAGTGGTAGTGGTAGTGGTAGTGGTAGTGGTAGTGGTAGTGGTAGTGGTAGTGGTAGTGGTAGTGGTAGTGGTAGTAGTAGTGGTAGTAGTAGTAGTAGTAGTAGTAGTAGTAGTAGTAGTAGTGCATCCGACGAGCACGAAGTGACGAGAAGGTGTAATAAGAAAAGAAGAATAGATTTTAAAGAAGAGCAGCATTTTCGAAGTGCAGCCTTTCTCTCAGCAGCCTATCTCAACAGCTCTTCTCAGCAGCTCTTCTCCGCAGCTTTCCGCAGCAGATCTTCTCAGCAGCCTTTCTCAGCAGTTTTTCTTAGCAGCTCCTCTCAGCAGCCCTGGAACCAAACTGTTCTATAACCAGGGCCCTGGTACACTGCTACCTGTAGTAATGTAGGCTGCTGCCCTTTTACTTCCGTTTCCCTTTTATTGATGTCTGCATACATCAAGGGGCGCGCGGATTTACTCGTCAGAATTCTCCATTTGAAAGCATGATTGTTACCGTGTTTCGGTTTCATGTGTTGTTCAGGCTGGAGGAGTGTACGACACCTTCAATTATCCAATCGGTGTGTCCACCCTGTCCTACATTGACACTTGTGATCACATCACATTGTGTGTATGTTTTTTGTTTTTTGTTGTTGTTTGTTTTTTGTTTTTTCGATGCACACATGGAACAAGAAAATGAACAAATCCATGACATTGACATTAGCAATCACAATCAGCAAAACTATGAAACCAAACGCGCGTTCAAACAATACACGGTTCAAAACAATAAAAACACAACACGGAAAGGAACGCTTGGCGCGAGAAACGGAGCCCTGCTTCGTGCTGCGTTGGGCACGCTACGGCTTGGCCGGTGGGTCATACTTTCGGTCCCTGGCGATACGCGATGCCCTGAGCCCAGAAAATTTGCGCCGCATCGACTGGAATGTCATCCTGAAACGCGTCGGCAACTCGAAAAAAAGTGACACTCCCTGAAGTTCTGTAAAAAATAAAAACCATTGACCAAAAAGAGGGCAAAAAACTAGAGGGAATCAAAATATATACATATTGTAGATATCTAAAAACTTTTAATTGTTTTCAAATTCATTTTTTACTTTTAAAAAAAACCTTAGGTCAAAATGTGTCTTCAAAACACAGACTTCACGTGACATTGGAAAAAAATACATGTGTTTTTTCGTCTCCATGAGGTCGCACAAGAACATTTGCAAGTGACTTTGCTCTGCATGTGGCTCTCTCCGCACGTGCTTGGAACGTTTATCCTTGGCAGGTGCAGCTGGAAAAACGCCACAAAATAGAAGAAAACGAAAAAACAAAAAACGAACAAATGGTGAAGCATCATTGAGAGTTGCCGGAATTCAATATTTCCAGACCTCTTTTGAATAACTGCAACGGACAATGATGCACTTGCTCTGTATCAACAGCAGAGTTTCATCTAAACCCCGGAGGAAGTGGGTCAGAGCAAAGGGTGTGATTCTACGAAGCTTCGTGAAGGTCTAGAAAAAATGTGGTGCAATCCCACTGCGGCTTTCATCCACAACCACAAGGACTTGCGGCTTCAATCTTTGCACCACTTTGTGGTTTTCCATTGAATTTGTCAGTGGCAAGCACGAATGTCCGTGGCATTTCTTTTCAGGATCAGTACAAAGCCAACGTCAGTAACGAAGAGAGGTCACTCGTTGCAACTATTTTGAACCGCACGGATACCAAGTGCAGTGGATGCGTTTGGTACAAGGACGCTACTCAGAACATGCAAGAGTACCTGCAAGACCTCAGCTAGATTGATGTGGATACATTCGCAAAATTTACGAGATCTTTTGCAGCAAATTTTGATGAGGTCGAGGTGCATTGCATCGTGGCGTACTGTGCGTTTCTTGTTCAGATGGTGTTGATTGCAGGACGGTTCCCCTGAATCTGTGATGCCGATTCCAAGTGATCCCCCAGAAGTCAAAGGCCGGGATTGCGCTATGTTTGAGCTTGTACACTGTTTGTGCAGTTTCTTGCGAATCATTAAGTTGTTTGGCATCAGGAAGTCCTAGTTTTCATCTCGCGGAGACTGATCAGACTGACTGTGGTGCAGTTGCACAAGACACTTGGACGACAAAGAATCTACCAGCGAACTTTGGTGTTTGACGAGACTTGTTTCCTGGGAGCAGAAAGAAGACTTTTCCAGAGAAAATATGACTTGAGAATACTTGAGACGCATTCCAATTTTGCCCAACCGTTGAATAAGTGAGGAAACGTGGTACTATTGTGCAGCAGAAGCAGAGCATTGCGACTGCCGAAGCGACATTCGCCTGGGGAACAAGGACACGTGGCACTTGATCTCTTCATATGACCGTCAATCAGGGCCTTTTTTATGACTCTTGGCAGAAGGCATTTTGAGCCGTCTACCTCACCTAGGTTGTGCCGATCATGATCTCTAGACTCTAGAGGTTGTGCCCATCATGGATTTCGTATTTTTGCCCTGAAGTAATTTCAATGAAGCATTTGAAGCGTTTTCCTGCTTTTTCCCAGGTAGTGGGGACGTTCTGCCTGAGATAAAGGATGCTGACAAACATTGTGAATGTCTGGGGCAATGGGCCCGGTCAAGAGACAGTTGCTTGTTCGCGCAAGGATGGAAACTTTGGAAGGTTCTAATGCCCGTTGTTGTGGGTGGGTTTACCAATTGAGTTTGCTACAAAGAGTGGTACATGCGATAAAGGGACAGAGACTACTTATTTCGCGTATCTCCTGCCGCTTGCGGGAGATCTCCAGACTTAGCCCCCCAAAATGATATTCAAAACAATAGGTCCATCGGTCCCACCGTTGATCGTGCAATCAAATCACAATGCGGCCGCAACGCCATTTGTTTGTGGATACGGTAGTGGTAGCAATATGGATTCTTACTTCCAGAATATGGCCGAACAGGGGCGAAGACTTTGGAGGAACCAGGTGACAATGTCAGGATTGAACCTGAGCCCAGTAGTATGCACCCATGACAAAGGAAGAGCATGTTCATTTGTGCAAGCCTTAAAACATCAAGAAGAGAGTCCACAAAACCAAATCAAGAAAATGAATGCTTGCGTCCCGAATATATTGTGTTCGTGTTTTTGATTTTGCCTATATAGATGCCATTGTTGCGCACATGGTGGAGGTTCGCAGGATGAATGGCTTTCATGTAGGACCTATATAGGATTTTTCAAGACAGATCGCTTGTGCATTGTGATCATTGTACTGCTGACAACGCGAGTCTTGACGAATCTAACCCACATGTTTCCCGCAACTCCCAGCGGACATGGTCAACAATATTGGTGGTTTGTTGTCCCGACAAGGTTCTCCAATCACTGCGGTATCCTGCAAAATGTTCCTCGACATGTTTAAAAGAAAGCATGCAAACTGCATTTTTTTTGTTGAACAGATGCCGTTACCATGAAAGTTGCGATACCATCATGAAGCGAACGTTTGGTTCTGCGATTCTGGCAGACCGGAGCCCAAGGTTCTTCGAAGCCAGGGAAAAGACCGCCTTTGACAGGGCGCAATGGTCCGTTTCTTGCACATCCATGGGGATTCGAGTAGAGAATGGTGTCGGAAGATTTGGAATTGTAACAAAGACGAAGGTTTTTATTGCAAAACAAAATGTGTGTTTTCACATTCCTTTTCGGTCTTTCTCGGTTGAAATTTGATTTAAAGACTTCAAGAGCGGAACACCTCAACCGAAGCCGAGGCCGTGGAAGGCCTTTGCAGGGATGTAGCGTCAGCGATGCCAAGTGGCCCACGGTCACTTCGATGGTCAAAGCTTCTACAGGATAAACAATTTCATCTAGGAATCTACAGAATGCATCTTCTTTTAGTAATCGGAGGAAAGGATTATAAATTATAACGGATTTTGCGATTTGATGAGTCTTGTTTTTAAGAAATGAGTGCTTGGGGGAATTTTTGATTTCAGACTTTCTATCAAGTTCAAGATGTGTGGCAACACATGTGATTCAGAGGAAGCTGGTTTTCTCAGCTAATGGATGCACAAACCAAAATATCAAATGCATATCGGTCATCATGCCCAGTGCGAGCTTGAGACTAAGCCCCTGAGTTGGCTGTCCTCCATTTTCCTTAGAGAAATTAAGTCATAATTGTGTTGTGGGGAAAGCCTAGCAAGCTTGAATCGAGTCACCACCAGCCATCGTGCTTGGGTTCGTGCATATCGTGTCGTCGTTGTCAACAAGGTCAAACATGGTCCAGCAATACGATGGCCTGCAAAAGTTTGAAATGAATAATTGAATAAGCGCTAAGGCTTGAGAAATCATACTTGAGTGGTCCTAGATACAAATTCTTCTTTAGATTTCTAGTTTTACCAATATGAGTAAAGATCCTTGCTCAATACTAGTGCTTGCAGCTCCATCTGCAATCATAGCAACCATCTTGGATTTCCACTGTGTGTTAAGCAAAGCGGTGGGGATGAAAAGCCACAGGTGCAGGTTTAGCTACCTTTTCCCAACAGGGTAAGGTAACTAACATCTACCCCCCCCAGACCACTGAACTATTTGTTCGTGTCATAGGAATTCCAAGCAACTCTCATCCAAACCATCGATGTTAGAGCGCAACAAACATATTCGTTCGCATTATACCGAAAGGTCCCGGCCACACTTTTTTTCATCACATATCTATATATTTTCCGATTGAAACAAAAAGGTGTTCGTTATTTTTAGCTTTTAATGTGTATATTCAAATAGAATTTAGAATCAGCGCCAGATCATCAAGTGTTGAATTCGACACTCCAAAAAGAAAACAATTGTTTGTCATATCACGATGGAGTTCATTGTACCTAGAGGATCGTAGATGTATCATTCTGCCAGGCGCGTTGCATTTTGCTTCTGCTTCGTTGACAAATGAACTAAGGCAAATTTGCCTGCAAAATCGGACGAAATTGTTCAGTGCGGACGTGATTCCTGAATTCAAGCAGGTCATGGATCAGTTGACAGAGAAGCATGGCTTCCCACTGTTGCTTTGTTTTCTTGGAGTTGCTGAAGTGGAATAGCAAATGTTTTAGGTGTGAGAGGGTTTTCCTTGACGATTGTACAAAAAAAGGTTTGTCAATTTTTGAATTTCCCCGGTTGCTGCAATCATCATGAGGAATGGTTGGTTTAAAGAAGCTTATGTCTCCTACGTGGATGGAAATCCTGACAGTCCTTATGTTGACATGGCAACGGAGTTGATTAAATCTGTGTCTTGGCGTGTCAATTTTGCGCAGTAACAATGGAAGGCAGTTTGGAGTCGGACTTAAACGGACCCTTCATAGCTACTAGATTCCAATTGCTTGGATTTTGGAAATCCATGCCACAAAACACATTGGAGTTGTTGACTTTTCTGGGGATTTGACTCAGCCGGTGGTTCCTGCAGTTGCTTGACGTTGAGGTCCACTACTTCTCCACCCGGCCCATAGTTGTCTTCGTGTTTGGGGAGTTCGTTCCCAATGCCTCGCGCTTGAATATTGGCAAACGGAACAAGACACTTGCATATTGAAGTTTGAAGTCGCTTTTTGGAAACTTTGAACGGATGCACTCCCTCCTTAATTTGGTTCATTCGTTTTTCTTGGCATTCCCTTGGCTGGAACAGGTTTGGACTCCGAAACGTTTTCCGCGCTTGGTGGTGCTTCAGTCAGGAGGTTTGCCACAAGAAAATTACATATATCGAAGTTTCAATTTCAACAAGATACGAACCTTGACTTGGAAGTTGAAGATCTGTGTGAGGTCGTTCTTCTTTTCTGTGGAACAGCAATTCTTCGTATTTTCAAGTTTGGGTCTGTGTATTTGGAGATCCTGGGATCCTTTCCTTCTACTCATTATTAGCTGTTTTTACCCACGCTGTTCTGGCCTGTTTTGGTTTGCATGTCAGAACTTAGGTGCTATATTGCTGTCGAAGGTCAAACACGGCGGCGTTTTCTTGGAGGCTTCCTCCCCCCTTTCCAAAACTAGACGCCGGACATCCCGAAAGCCCAAAGTGAAGTGTTAATGTCTTATATATAACAGCGAATTAGTTGACCACAACAAAATGATATCAACGTCTATACTTAGAAATGTATCGTTTTTGGTAGTGCGGGAAAAGGCGAGGCCTGATAAGAAGCACTTTCGGAAAACACAGAGGTTGGTGGTCAGGGGTTGGTGGTCAGCTATTGTCATCATGTTGCTGTGGTCAGGGGTTGGTGGTCAGCTATTGTCATCATGTTGCTGTGGTCAGGGGTTGGTGGTCAGCTATTGTCATCATGTTGCTGTGGTCAGGGGTTGGTGGTCAGCTATTGTCATCATGTTGCTGTGGTCAGTTGTTGGTGGTCAATTGCGCACACGTTCTTTAGAAGGACCCTTTCGCGGAGCTTTCGGGAAAAAGGATTAAAGACAACAGATATTAAAGAGACTCTCCACCAAGCACTTCCCATGCGATTGGTTTTCATTTAACCTACATGAAAACCTTCAAAATCAACCGTTCGTGTAGCTAAATATACCATACATGGATCCTACAGTTGATGGTTCAGAAATCCCAAACAACCACCCGGGATGTATCAAACCCGGCGTAAAAAGTGGGATAAACTACCTTTTTCTCAACTGGTGATCGCCGGATTTCTTCCATCAACAGTTTGGGTATAGATTAAGCTCTTTCTTCTCTTCTGTTGAGGCTGACTCGTGGATTCTACCCGGTGCGGACGCACTCTTCGACACTGTCCAAAAACACATTGAGGAAAATAGGCGCCTTGCAGACAGCAACAAAAGCAGCAGGACTCAGAAAGATTAATACTAAGCTGCATGTTTTTCGCGCAGCAGGTATCCTTTTCCACTCCTGCCACTTCACTATATGAACGTCACCTCCAAGTCTTCTGGGATTGGCAATTCTATTTGGTGGTCACGCTACTGTCCTGATCCAGCCAAACCGTGCCCAAAGCAGACGATGAAATTTGTGCCATGGATCACACAACCCCGGTCACCCCCAAAAACATCTAAAATCATCTAAAATCAAGGTTTCATTATGCGAGTTCCGGGAATACGTTGACGCATTGAAAACATGGACCTTCATTGTGTAGTCTGTGCAGCTGTTTCAACTGAGGCGCAATCACTTCCTATTTGGAATCACCGCTCTTTGGAGTTCTTCGGCCGCTGGTTGGGTCGCCACTTCCGCGACCAGTTGCTATCACCTGTGATCGTTGAAGGCCACCGGGTTGCCGTACGTGGATGGTAGGGGATTTGAACACAATTCTCACAATTCACTTGGGAATCAGACAGTTGCGAATTGCGAATTAATGAATTCAGACGCCAGGGTTTTTGGTTGCGGAAGAGTTGCGTGTTGGAGATGTCATGGAAGATGACGAGTTGCTCAACATTGGTTTGTGGGAAGATGGTGCCGTAAGACAGTTGTGTCGCTTGGTGAGCACTCAAATGCAAACGCAAATTTTTGTTCAATTATCTATGTGCAAAAACCAATTTTGGAGTCTCTTCCATGAAGTACTGTTATGTTTTTCTCCCCGAACCTTTTTGGATCACATAAACCACATCCTGAGCATAATTTTGCATAAAATAGTTTTGTACTGAGTTTATTGACCTGCTTTTTGAAAACACAAAATTCATACGCTACCTTTTTTTGGCCTTTGGACAGAAGAAAACAACCCGTGTTTCATCGATGCTTAACCGCAGTGCTTAAACTGCAACTTTGTTTTGAACCAAACTGAAGTGCAACTTTGTTGTGAATTATGTTTTTTCATGTTCACCGTGGATTTCACGGGGTTTTGAATGCATTCTGCGCTGTTGTTTTCGTTTGAACTTGTTTGGAGTGAAATTTCACTGGGATGTAAAAACTCGTTGTCCCTGGGAAAACGCAATGTCTGGCAATGTCCCTGCTACTGATATCTTCTCTGACGGCTTTTTCAGCTTATAAAGGAATCGCACCATAGCCGACCATAGCCTCTTGAAATGTCCAGAAATTTGAAATAAGCCTGCAGCGACACTCCTTTTCTCCTGTAAAGCCCCATGAATCGCAATATTCAAATAGCATCCTTTCAAAACAAGTAAACTATCAAGTTTTGGACAGAAACAAAGAACACAATGGCAGGGCGCTGCAAGAATACTGATTTCATATCAACCATACACAGACACGCATGTTCTCCTGCAAATTGAAATGACTCGAAGTGTCTCAACGATCTTCTCCGATGCCCTTGTTGTAAAGGATCTCTTTAAATCACAACCAAAGAATACGCTGAATTGCGAAAAAGACGCTTGAAATTTGTGGAAATCTTACGAGACAATTCTGAAATTCTGAAGCAAAGTGAGAACGGCGCCAGCGAGATTTTTTCCAAAACGATGGCAGACGCCAGCGCAGTAATTACGCCGGGCGGGACGATATGCATATTAAGATTATGAAGCAGGCCCTGTTGGAATTTTCGGTGATCAGATTGAGCTCAGGACGCAGCATTTGGACAACCAGCAATGATATATGTTATTTTGTCTGAATCGGTTTCTTTCATTCATAGTTTATGGCAATGGCATTTTTCATAATTTGGATATGAACACTTTATGTTTATGTTTGAAAAACAGCCTGGACAGGTAGTCGTTGCATTACCTGTCCATTGTTTTTCAGCATTCTACATTGAAGGTTTGGTGTTTTTCGGTATACATGTCAACAAATTCCATCAAATTCCAGATTCCAGGGACCCCCAAATAATGGGACCCCTTTATGGTAAGTTTCCCATACTATTCCCATTATTGGGGTCCCATTATTGGTTGAGGTCAATTCGATCAAACACCGTCGTCCTTGGAACCGCTTCTCGCTTGGCACAATGGAACTTGTGAAAGCTGCCGCGATGCAGATGGAGATCCACGTCTCTTGGGTGCGAACGAAGATGGTCTTAAGGTGTCTTAACATTATGTTTTTAGTAAGACATATATATAAATATATAGATATCATTAATTTGTATATATATATATATAGATATTTCCAGTTTATTGTATGTTGAGAAGGGCCGTGATGGCCAGTGGTTCAGAAAAGGTGCCACAGGCGAAAATGATAGGGCGGGCATTTACAAACACCGTGATGAATACCCGTAGTGTTATCATGTGTTATCCTTTTGTATAGTACAATCTTTTGAATTTGATGAAATTCATGTTCCAAGTTTCCACGATGTACTCTCGATGTTCACCTGCAGGTTTCTACCAGGATGGATCTCCAAGTGTTTTCCTAACGGTACACCAAGCCAAAAATTCCACAGAATCTGCCGAGTACTTGGAGCACATTCGTTCCAAGTATGTGGAGGGAAAGTGGCCGCCAAGCATTGTGTACAAAAAGAAACCTGCCTCAATTTGTACAAGTTTTGGTGTTTTTGAACACAAAAACTACTTTGGGTTTTCTTCAAGTATTCGAAAACCACGTGGAATTATACTAAGGGTTTTGTTATTGGAGTTTGACCTTTTTCCGTGGCATTTTTGAAGTGGTGAATTTCTTCCAGACATTTTAACAATAATTTTTTCAGAGTCGTTGGATCCTGTGGCCCACAATGTCCCACATTAAGGAAGTTTTGGACGTCTGCAGCAGAGTTGCAAAAAGCCTATCCCGAGCTACGTTGCCTCATCTAGAGAAATGCCATGTAGCGGACAGAAGAAAAAACGGCCGTTGCCCGCACCTTCTTGACCGCCGTTTTGTTCATAGTTAATCAAGACGGCAAATCTGGACTACTTTTTTTCTGATGGAATGAATGATGATTCCAATTCCAACAATTTGTCTATACAAGAAAGTCTACGCCAGCAAGAATTTTTCAGAAACGCTAATTTCTCTGTGGTGATATGGTTTTCATCGACAAAATCCTGCACCAGTTGGGATGCCTATCGAGTCAACCGGTTACCTGTGGAACCATGGCATTTTCACCTCCGTAGTGAAGGCCTGGAGAGTGAGCTGCAATGAACATGCATGCGGTGATGTTTTATTCCAGGCTTTAAAAAAGCAGGTTTACTCTGTGATGAGTTGCTGCAATTTGCAACAAATCTTCTTCTCCACCATCAGCTAGAGTCCATAATCTTACTTTAACAAGATTTGACTCAGGCATATTTTTTTCACGACATGGCGGCTGACGTAGAGCAATTCCTTCCATATGCAAATTTTGGTGTTACTCCCAACCGAGGTGCAAAGCCATGATTGAAGCACGCTTTCCCGCCAGGCGTACAGTGATGGTATCAAGGGGGAAGTCCTGGTATGCCAGTGATGTTTTTGTGTGCATGCTCAATCATGTTCCGTGGGTCAATATCAACCGGATGACGTTTGCACTGCACACTAAAGGAAGCAACGTTGAAGAACATCGTTTTTTGCCGCTTGACACACCAGTGCCATTTTAATCTGCAGTGTTGAACAAAAGCTTTCGTTTTCTCTTCTTGTTCGCCTCCAAATGTTTGGAAACCTTGGATGTACTGGGCTGCACATTGCATGTGCCTCAGCTGTCTTCAGCTTCTTCCTGCGGCTCTCTTCTTGTTCCCCTTCCTTCTCATTCCTCTCTGCCTCATCTTTCTTCTCTTTCTTCTCATTCCTCTCGGTCTTATCTTTCTTCTCTTTCTTCTCATTCCTCTCGGTCTTATCTTTCTTCTCTTTCTTCTCATTCCTCTCGGTCTTATCTTTCTTCTCTTTCTTCTCTTCCTTCTCATTCCTCTCGCTCTTGTCTTCCTTCTCTTTCTTCTCTTTCTTCTCATTCCTCTCGGTCTTTTCTTTCTTCACTTTTTCTCCCTTAGCATTGTCTTTTGCCTCCGCTTCAAAGGCATCCTTGGCGGGCACTTCTTTGTTGTCCCGATCATCTTTCTCCTTCTTCTCCTTTTGTTCCTTCTTTTCCTTCGACTTCTTCTCTTTGCGGCTCCCACCATCAGTCTTCTTAGGTGGTTCTGCTTTTAGGTGTTTGTTCCGCCTTCTGCATAACGATTTGACAACAGACAACACTTTCCATTGGAGAGAGGATGGCAAGTTGCAAATGGGCTTGTTTCGCAGCTGCACCTGAAAAACCATGTCACATTGTGTAGAAATTTGAGACTGTTGACTGGTGATGAAAGGAATTCAGCTAACCAGTGAGGTTGGTAGTTTATCCCATTATTATAGGGTTTTTGACATGCCAGGTGGTGCAGGTTTTTTTTCCGTTAACAGTATGTGTCACATAAACCATGAATCACGGCTGGGAAATACCTTCTCACTCCTTCTCATGGAGAATGGTCCCAAACAGATGTAGTCGAAGTGTTATATTGCCGTGGAAGAAATTCCTTAAGGTAGTAAGACCATTTCCCATCATTTTCTCATCAAGTTCAGAAAGTTTATTTCATGACATTGTCATTTAGTGCTTTCTTTGTTTTACACTCCGGTAAACTAACATAGCAACAGAACATGGAGCCGTTGAAGTTGAAGATGTATGTCCTATTAAACATGGGACAATGGAACTATTCCAGCCAGCTATGTTAGTTTACCAGAGGGCAATCCATGCTAGGATTTTTTCTTGGCTCCACTGTGGCTCCACCATTTGTGCTGAGGTCTAAACTCCAATTATTTCCATATAGTAGGGGAGAAACTCATCAACCCAATAGTACAGGTTTTATTTCCCCATTATAGGGATTCCCGTCATTACAGGTGAGATTTTCCTATCCCCAATATAGGGAGTTTTTTATGACCCTGGCACATTTGAAGCACCAGAGGTTTGATTGGCAACAGAGCTGCGTGAATAACGTGGCACAAGAGTGGGCTTGGAACTGGCATTTTTTAGAGCCAGACTTCCTGAATGAACACGAGGAGTCTTTTGGCGGCAGGATCGTTAACACGAAGAGTTTTTTTTTTAAATACACCCCTGCAAAATTAAGGGGGTTGGAACATAATAGTGGAGGTTTGGTTCAGATGATTTTCCTTTTCAAACACCTGATTTTTAGGTTCTGTTCATTTTCCGGCTTTTTTGTGGGTTCTTTCTTGGGATGTTTTTGACCTGAGGAGAGGCTCATCCACAAAGTCTTGGAAGCCTATAAAACTTTGGGACATCCGATCTCCAAAGACCAAGTTCTGCCACTTGGACCGCCAGAAGGCAGAAAGCTTTGAAAAGTGGATTTTTGTTTGACAGTAAAAAAAAGGTGCAAAAAGCGTAGCTCTTTGTGTTTTACCAAGGAATGCCTACGTCCTGGGTACTGTACAGATGTTGGTTTTTGGTGGCGGTGGTTTGCAACTGCTGATGTGTCTTTGATGTGGGATAGGGGTAGGGTCGGAGAACTGGGTATACAGCATGGTTTTGGGCATGAAATCAATGAAATCACTGGATGCTCTAAGCATGAATTTCTTTGCGCTCTTGTTGGACGTTGATTCCTTTGCAATTTCAGACCTGTATATTTCATTGCCCTGTATTTTCGTCCTTGCTTTAAGTGGCTTGATACCATAGCCTTTTGTTTGTAGACATGTTGTCAACAACCATCAACAACCTATGAGATTGAACTGGCGATGGAACTAGGGCGATAATGTTACTTGAGTCAAGTTGAAGACTGTCAGCTTTCCAAGTAGTGGTATCCTCACGAATAGCATTTCAGAGACCTCGGACTTGCAGATGAGGGCTGGTCTTCACAGGCAGAAGATCTTTGAAACTTTGGTGCCTCGATCTGCATTTAGACATCTTGCCTGAAATGGCTGAACATAGAGGATATGACAGGATGTGGTGGGAGCGTATATCCCCTTTTGTGTTCCCAGTTTGCTAATCTTGGGATGCATGATATGCGGCCGAGTGGCCAGAACCAAGCAACCAAAGCGAGGGCAGCAAACTGCTGGAAGAAATCTTGCATCCTTTGGGATGGGCTTATGAAATGGAACCAGAAGAGTCGTTTCTCAACTTCTCAACTCAACATTCCCCCAAATCCTTGTGGCAAATTTTGGAAAAAGGCTGTTTTTCTTTCTTTTCGAAGACTTTATATATTAATATATATGATATATATGATATATATAATATATATAATATATAATATATATAATATATATAATATATATGATATATAATATATATAATACATATAATATATATAATATATATAATACATATAATATATATAATATATATAATATATATAATATATATATAGTATATATAATATATATTATATAAATATTATATATATTATATATATAATATATATAATATAAATAATATATATAATGTATATAATATATATAATATATATAATATATATTATATATATAATATATAATATATATGTAGCATATGTAGCATATATACATATACCCTATATCAATCTACAGGACGATTTACGGTATATAGCACCAGTTAGCACCAAATGTTGGCTCCCAAACGGTGGAGCTGACAATGGTGTAGCGCGTGAGTTGCTCACTCTTCGGCGGTGGTTGCCTTGTAGAAAAACCCTGGGAACCATACCCAGTTGGTGGAGCTATCTTGGAGGATCATCCCAGGACTTGCAAGTGGTTTAATTTAGTAAGTCCCCGAAGGATCGGGTTGTGGGACCCCTTCCAAATGACCTTGTGATGGCTTTTATAAATGGGGGTTGCTAACCAGTTACTAACTGGGATGATCCTCCAAGATACCCAGTTGAAAAAGATGAGTCAAAACTGGGAGTTGAATCCCCAAGGGATGAAACCACCACCGATACGATACGGAAAGTCACTATCACCACCTGAAAAAACGGTTTGCTCAATTCAACCAATGCAAAAAAGAAGCCGCAAAAGAATGTGTGCTTGATGTGCCTACTTTGAACATGACCCTGACTGCCAGATAAGCAAAAAGAAACACATGATCACATGTATCTACACCTGCGTCTGCCTGTGTACGAAGTTTATACATATTTCTATTCATCTGGTTCTTTCTGCGCTGCGCGCATACTGAGGCGAGGTTATGTACACACAGAAGTCTTCAGAATGGGGGTTGCTTTATTCAACTGAAAGTAATGTTTTTCATTTTACAGTGCGTTCCCCGAAATGATGAAATGCCACTGGTGCTTTTCCATTGGCAACGACCAAGTCGTTGCCTCAATTACCCAAAAAATGATCTATCAATGGACTCTCCCTGAAACTGACATAGCACCTGAAAATAGGCCAGGGCCCCAAAAGGAATTTCATCTTCCAACCATTGATTTCCAGGGGCAATTCGTTTCTTCAGGGAGGGTACTCTCCTAGAAACCCTGTAAGAAAATGAATTTCAGATTTTTGTTTCTTGGAAGATTTCCTCCCAGAAAAGAAAACGAAGCAACCACAGAAAACCTCCCAACAAATCAGCAAAAAGAATCGAAGGCTCCAATCGGAACTTCCCCCCCCCCAAAAAAAAAGGTGCAGTCCGCCCCAAATTTAAGATAGATACACACACACCGAAAACACAAACGAATGACAATGGAAAATTCCAACGCAGTTAAAGATGTATCTCCTATTTAAAAGATGGGAAATATGCCCATTGCCATGCTAGTATATACCTAGATAACCTAGAAAAATGCTGGGCCTTGGAAAAATGCCTTTCTCCGGCTTCAACGATGGCGTCATTTTGGGGTATATCTCACTTCGCTGAAAATTTTCAGGGCCTCCGCACTTCAGTTTGATGGCACACGCCTGTGAGTTCCACGAACATCCCTGGGAGTTCGCAGGGATTGGCGGCAATTCGTTGCCAGCAATCAAACGAGCAGAAAGGGAACCTAATTTTTGATGGGAACTACTGGGTGCCTGTGTCGAAATGGCTTTTGTGGCCCTAAACACTGTCCAGTTCTAAAAGAAACACATTTTTTGTTTCAAGTTGGAACTTAAATCATGAGTCATATGTATGCATACTATATAGATAAATACTTATATGCATATATATATATATATACATATTATAACCTAGACACCACTTGAATTGGGTCATTTCGGGTGGTCCCCGTGATGCAACATCCCCCACTTTTTGTCCAAAAAACCTCCCCATCCAAGGTCGACATCAACTCAACTCTACGCTCCCTAGTTGTATTGGAGCTACCCTCCATGAAACTAACATAGCCCCCGAAAATGGATGGTTGGAAGATGAATTTCCTTTTGGGATGGCCTATTTTCAGGGGTTATGTTAGTTTCAGAGAGGGTAAGACATCTTCATGAAAATTGCTATGACTTTGTTTTTTTTGATTTCGTTTAGTTTCAAAGCCAGAAGCATCATCCAAGCCACATGGTATATTCTTTACACATCCATACCGGTCAAGTCCACTGAGTTCTTTGGGCAATCTTGAGCCATACCGGTCTTGGAGTTGGCCATATGCTTTCGGCAAGTGGATGTTTCATCCAACAAATGGATGAAACATCCATCATAATTGTTAGGACCGGTGGTTGAACTAACCCATCTGAAAAATATTACATAGTCAAATTGGATCATCTCTCCAGGGATCGGGGTAAAAAAATTAAAAAACAATCTACAAAACTACCACCTACAAGGTAGGCCTTTAGTATATGGATGTTTCCGAAAATAGTGGTACCCCCAAATCATCCATTTTCATAGGGTTTTCCATTATAAACCATCCATTTTGGGGTACCCCTATTTTTTGGAAACACCCATATAATGCCATATAATCATATAGTTCTAAATTGAGTTACAACCCCTATAAATGGCCTCAAGGATGCGTAACTGGGGTCATAATCCTACATACTGTTGATGGTTCAGAAATCCGGCTAACCACCTGGGATGGTGCTAAAACCTCGTAGATAATGGTAGATTTCAACTACCAACCTCAACTGGTGAGTTTACCGGATTTCTTCCACCATCAACAGTACACCCCAGAAAACTAACTGCTGCAACCTGGAACTATCCCCTTGGAAAAGTAAAAAACCATCAATTTTGGGGGGTGCCAGCCGTTCGTTTTCGGGACCCGGTACCTTCAACATCCGACAATGGCTCGAGTGGTGGCTGATTCCCATCCCCTTTTTCCCACCAGCCTTCTCCAGATCCACCTCATCAAAGCAACTTAACTCGCCTGAGTTTTCGGTGGCTTCCCTGGTGGGTGGAGAACCCCACCCTGCGAATCTACGTGGTTTCGGTACGTTGCTTCTGGGGAAACGGTGGTACTGTTGATGGTTCCGAAATCCAAATTCACTGCACCAGTTGATAGGTTGCTAGTAAATGTCCCATGATTTACAGGTAGTTGTTTACGTCCAAGCGGATTCAAAAGGTGGTGGTTTGGGATTTCTGAACCATCAAGAGTATCACTAGGAAGACCTGAACAAAAGACTGTGGTTTTTTGTACTCCCTGGAAGTTTAAAAGTTCCCCCCTGAAAAGAAGCCGGGCCCCAAAAGGAATTCCAACCATCGTTTTTCAGGGGCGAACGGTTATACTTCGGGGGTGTAACGAGGTGTGTTTTGTTTGGGCCAGTTTTTTGAAGAAATGGTTCTTAGACAAAGCCATGTTGTTTTTGTTCAGCATCTTCTCCGAGAAAATGGGCGAGACAATTTTTTGAAGCGGTGAAAATGAATAGAAGATGGATGGATTACGGATTCAACAGCAACTGTGATGACAAGGGTTGACTGCCGTTGAGTCAAAAGAATTCATAAAATCTCATGGTAGTGAAAAAAAACCTATCATCAGAATGAGTTGATATCCAACGATTCACAAGGATTTCAAAGGATTCCCAAGGGATTTTGGAAGGGTTCACCAAAAATTCCCCAAGGATTTCCCAAGAATTTATGGAGTTCCAAGGATTCCAACAGATTTTCCGATGTTTTCCAACAGACCTCTTACCCTCCCAAAATTTAACATGGAACCTGAAAATGGCACCCTGGAATAGGAGATTCCTTTTGGAAACCATCATTTTTAGGTTCCATGTTAAACTTTGGGAGGGTAGAGGTCAATAAAATTGACGCCGAGATACCAGGTAGGCTGGGAGACAAGGTCGGCGATACCTATGGGGTCCGCACGCATGGACAGAATCATCCAAGGTATATCCACCACAACCAACCAACCTGGTTGGTGGTTTCAACCTATCTGAAAAATATACTCGTCAACTTGGGACTCTTCCCCAAATTTCGGGATGAAAATAAGAAATATTTGAAACCACCACCACCATCCAACAGTCTTCTCAGCAAATTTCTGGACACTTTTCTTTGGTGCAGTCCAAAAAAAAAAAGAGCTACACTAGATGACTTTGGGAACTGAAGGCCAACTGACACACTATGTTCCGCAGTTTTGACTCACCAACAAAGCTGGAATGAAACTGAATGGCAGGGTGACGCTTAACCCCTTATGTTTGTAAAGAAGTACTGCACATGCTAAGCAAAGAAACACTCCAACGTCACCTGCTGAAGTCCAAGAACTCCAACCCTTTCCGTCGGATTCCGGGGATTCCGGGGGAATTGATTCAGCGGGTCAAAACAGGGTTGGACATTCAGAGTTCAAACCCAAAGTAGTTAGTTAGGTAGATAGGTAGTTGGTTTGGTAGCTAGTTAGTTAGTTGGTTGGTTGGTTAGTTAGTTTGTTAGTTAATTAATTAGTTAGCTAGTTGGATAGTTAGCTAGTTAGGTAGTTATTGCGTTAGTTAGTTTTTGCGGTTGTTTCGTTAGTGAGTTAGTTAGTTAGTTAGTTAGCTAGTTGGATAGTTAGCTAGTTAGTTAGTTATTGCGTTAGTTAGTTTTTGCGTTCGTTAGTTCTTTCGTTAGTGAGTTAGTTAGTTAGTTAGTTAGTTAGTCAGTTAGTTAGCTAGCGAGTTAGTTAGATTGTCAGTTAGTCAGTTAGTCAGTTAGTCAGTTAGTCAGTTAGCAGTTAGTCAGTTAGTCAGTTAATCAGTTAGTCAGTTAGTCAGCTAGCCAGTTAGTCAGCTAGTCAGTTAGTCAGTTTGTCAGTTAATCAGTTAGTCAGTTAGTCAGCTAGTCAGTTGGTCAGTTAGTTAGTTAATCAGTTTGTCAGCTAGTCAGTTAGTCAGTTTGTCAGCTACTTAGCTAGCTTGCTAGTTTGCATTTCTTTGATGTACAATATTCATGTCCAGCCCGGTTTTTGGCTCACATTCCTCCGCGTTCGGAATTCGCGAAGACACAAAGATGAGGGAAGCAGAAAAACTTGGAGTTGAGTTGTCCAACAAAACTTCCCTCGGATGGATGGTCATCCTATCCTCATTTCGAGCGGGTGTCTTGGATACAATTTCTGAGTGAATGGTAATCTTCTTTTCTGGAACATTACTCATTACCCTCCCGAAGTTTAACATAGCCCCTAAAGAATGATGGTTGGAAGACTACTTTCCTTTTGGGATGGTATATTTTCAATGGCTATGTTAAACTTCCAGGGGGTACTCTTTAAGATCAATCAATGTTGAAAAAAAAACACATAAACAGTCATCATGAATTGGTAGAACAACAGCCAATTCCTCGCCAAAACGATCAAGTTGGCGAAGCTTGAAGTATTGCCTTCTTCCCATCCAAAAAAAAACCTCTTGCCACTAAACATAAAACAAAATAAACAAGCTTGTCATCCTACCAAAAAACAAAAAAAGATGGTGTCACTTCAAAATCACCTGCTTCTCTCAAATAGAGTCGGCACCTTTAAACGTTGCAGCTGCTGCGCCCAAGATCTTAGCCCTTGGCCGATTGCAACCCTTCCGGTTTTCACTTCGTCACTGGCGGTACCGCAGCGCTGGCGCCGGACCCGACATTCAACGGGGCCCGCAGTTGGCTGTGCTCCGTTTCCTCCTCAACGGGATCCATCCTTAAGAAAGACACGCAGTTTTTCCGGTCACGGTTGACCCAAAACAATCCTGGTTGGTGGTTTCAACCCATTTGAAAAATATGCTTGTCAAAATGGATCATTTCCCCAGGGATCGGGGTGTAAATAAAAAATATTTGAGTTGCCACCACCTAGAATCCAATTTACACCACTTAAAACGTAACATGCGTGAATTTTTCCAGCTTGCCATATTAGTGAACACGCAGGGGGTGGTGGATATTTAAGGGTGCCTTTCAAAACGGTGCCTTTGATTTTCTACAAAGAAAATTCAGCAGGGCTCACGAGTTGGATTGCTTTGATTCTCAAAATTTATGTGCCATGTGCCTATCCTACCCTTCAAGAAGGGAGATGTCGACCGTGACCAGCCAGACACCAAAGGGGTTGGTCAGTGATCCAATTTTTTCTTCCTACACCAACGACTCCCTAAAACTAACAGGAAATTTCATCCCTGATTTCATTGGCAAACAACCCAAAACAAAAAGGCACTCCCCTTTAAAAACCAATTTTCAGGGGTAAACTCGCTTTTTTTGTTTCGGGTAGACATGAATTGCTACAAACATTCTCTGCACATAAATTTCCCATTGTTTGTTGAGGTGGTTGATCCCTCATCCAGAGATCCCGATTCATGAGGGGAAACAACCTTCAGAAAACTGTTGAAACGCAACTTTTTGCATGCGAGATCGAACTAACTAGCTTCTCATAAAGGGAAAATGTGCCAAAATTCTATTCACTTCCTCAAAAATTGACACAAAGCTTTTGTTGCAAACTTCATGCATCCCTTGGACACATTCGTTATGGGGTCAAGCGAAGCTAGAGAGTTGAGGTGTCCACCCATCATTCAGGGCGAATCGTGGTTTGGGTTTTTTTTGCCGAAACCCCTCGGAAGCCGTAAATAGGAACTTGCAACAAGTGGTAAAAATAACCAGTGAATCAACTAGTTACAATGATGAAAAGTAGATGGCACAGTTTCTAGGTATCGGTTTTTTGATTTTGACTCGAAGGTAACTAGGGATTGCTGTGAACACATTCATACAGGCTTTAGTGGGCATGTATATATCCTTACTTAGCCAATGGACCCTGAAATAAAAGTTTGAACTTTATTTTCCCTACTAAATATGTAATCCCAAAAAGTTTAAAGTTTAGCCATTGGCCAAGTAAGTATCTATATATGTATATGTAAATCATATATGTATATACACTCATAATTACATAGTCAAAAAAAGTCCCCATTTTCATCTCAGTGTATAACTTCCGCAATATCCAAGGATCTTCTGTGCATCCTTCGTCCATTCGATGCCTTGGGTCATGTGCTTGGAAAAGGTGGGCCTGGTGGACCCAAAAACCAGTTACTAAATGGGGTGAAACGGGGCGGGCCCCTATAAATGGCCGAAAATAAATGGGAAATAAATGGGTAACTGGGGTGAAATAACCGTACTTATAGGGTTTATGGGCCCCCATTTATGTTTGGTAGGGGGCCCACCTTGTGCAGAACAACCAAAGAAAAAGGAACTACCATCCTACAAAATGATCATGTTTGCACCCAGGAATATGTTTGCGTGCGCCGACCAAAAATTGGATCGCCCTCAAATCCACTGGATTTCGCCGGAAATTCTACAACACTATTGAGGTACTTTGCTTGTTCCCGACATTTTGAGATATCCACCCTCTTGCAGATCAAACAATCAGTAAACCCAACGCACCAGTTTATTCGAAAAAGAAAATAAACACCATCCTTCAGAAATTCGAGGCCACTAACTGTTTTTATTCCCGACCATAAACCAGCTATGTTTTCTTTGTTGTATCATCTTACATTAGGCTGCACTGGAAAATCGACACACGTGTGCTACCCAGCCAGCACCCATATCTTGTGTGTTTTAGACAGCTGTTATGTAGCTGTTGATCTTCAAAAAAAGGGGGGACTCTTATCAAGAAGTAGTTGCTCAAAGCATGTTCTGTTATATGCACAAAAAACATCCGTATTTCCTGATGCCTATTGACTCTCTGAAAAAGAAGGACGAAAAAGCATCTCAAGTACTACCACCCAATGATATCTGCCATTTTCGCTTTGCAACATCTGGTTCATTCATCAATTTTCAAGAGAGGTGCAGTTCTGTCTCATGGCCTGCAACAAGACGATTTGTAGGTGTCTCACCATCCAAATGTCCCATCGACCGCGAACGACACCGTCGCAACTTTTCCCAAATTTCTTCGCTCCAGATGCCCAGAAAACAGGAGAGAACGATGCAAATGGAGCCCAAAAACCTCCGCGTTGAAACCAGTGTTTCGGGGATTTTCGGTGTCGGTTGGTGGCTTTTAAGGGGGAGACCAGATACGAAAATTTGAAGAAAAAAAACGAAAGGAAAGTTTCATAAGTTTTATGAAGAGGGCAATGCAACCAAGTAGAATAATGAAGATTCTAGGATGCAACTTGAAGACATCCCTTCATTTTAATCTATTCTTTGGGTGTTCAATCTAAGGTTTGATCATGTTTGATCTCGACAGGCTTGGAATCTGCTAAGTCTATCTGATTTTCATCTGAACTTGCTTGGGTGGTTGACTTAACGAACTTGGAAAACCTTTATCTTCAAAGAAAATCGTTGACATGGAGGAAACCGTGAGAAACAAACCGACGACGAAAAAAAAAAACATTCGGCACATTCTCTAAACTTCAGGTAGGCTTTTGAAATCAATGGAGTTTCCTGGTTCCCTGAATAGGTGGTAGGTACCATATAATCCCCCACTTGGCAGTATATACCACTTATATACCACTTATACTTATAGTCCTTGCCAATTGGGTGATTATATGGTACTGTACCTACCACCTATTAAGGGAACCAGGAAACAACCATTGATGAAACCTTCATCCCTTCATCCAAAAAAATCCCATGGATTTGGGTATGAGATTTCGGGATGACTTTCTCAAACAAGCGTTTCGCCTTTCCTCAGCCAGAAAAGGCAGCCATGTCCTCCCTTTTAAAATACAATGCCACCCCTCCCAATAGATGCCACTCACTACCCCACGAAAAATGAACATCTTTGCTGGAAAGGGAGCAGTTTAAAAGGAGAGTTAGTTCATCTTCCAAACATCAATTTTGCAGGGAAAATGTTAGTTTTCAGGGGAGAATCCCCTCCCGGGCAACCCAAAAAACACATTTGGCAACTCAAAGTGGTGGGAGTTGGTTTTTGTTTCCCCGCCTTATGAATCATCACACACCAATCCTAAACCTCAATCATCTTTGTGACCTTTCGTTACATGTTTGACCAAAAAAAGATGGAACAAAAAAATACGTAAAAACGGACCCAACAAAGTGGAGGTACTAATGACACAACTATTGAGCCGAAAATCTGAAGAAAGGGCATGACGTGTGTATGTCACTTCTGGTAAGCTGAACTCATTACAAGCTCATACCATATAGTCCATAAAGCCCATACAGTCCAAACCCCAACCAATGGTAGGGAAAAAAAAGGCAGGTGACGCTCGACCCGTGACCGGCTCATTCGTGAAAGATGATTGCAAGAAGTAGGCGAAAGGCACTTCCACATACCTTGTCTCGAAAAGTGGGATTTCGCAGAAGATCAAGAAACATTGAGAATGACGTGTTCGTCTATGTCTCGCACGTTGCGCACTGGAAGATGCTGATTTCAATATCAAAAGATGTGCTCTCTTCGAAGCGGGATGATACCCTTTGTCAAACTTCATTTAGTAAGTCAACAATCTCTAAGAATTACTAGGAAGCACATCTTCAAACGATGAAAGTTTATGAAAGTGTCAAAGGGAAATTTTGGGTACCCTTGCTTGGGAGGGTACCCGAGCAGTTGTTCCCAAAATCTTACCCCATATTGCCCTATACAACCATTATATAACCTATATATGTGGTATGTGTTTGTATATGTTGGTATATATCTCAGATACTCTCCCAAGGTTACCCAACTTTTCCTTTTGAAAGCGTCCATTGCCACGTTTAGCTTACTATATGTAAACAGCTTTCTGGATTCATGACAGCCTGCTGTCAGGACATGGTGGGGATAGTTCACCCAGTAAAATTAGATTCCATTCAGTTGCTACCAAGCCTGCTGAAAAAGGTCTTAACTTCAGATCTTTTGCTTGGATGCCAGTCCCCACTTGTTTAGTCCTTTTTCTTGTGTCTGTTGCTGGGTGGGGGGGTGGATCGAATCTAGTTTATAAACTTTTGACAAAAGAAACACCCGAGATACTGTACACCTTGTATCGCCTGGGTATTTATTTGGTATATCCCCTTTTTAAAGGGCTCCAACAGAGGGGTCCCGCTAAGTTTGGCGGGCCCGGGAACCCTCCATGAAACATGGGTTTTCCCACCATTTTCCCGAAATGTGACTCCCAGTTTGGTTGGTCACAACGACATTCCACCGGATAGTCTGAGGGAATAAAGGGAGTGTATGTATGTTAATCGTATATTAAATATTATCTTATCTTGTCTTCTGATATGATATCTTGTCTTATCTTATCTTATCTTCTTTTATGTTATCTTGTCTTGTCTTCTGGTATGCTCTGTCGTGTTTCTGTTATGTAGCGTAAGAGATAACGTACAGGGAAAAAACTGACGTAATCTAAATAATGTATGTATTGTATACCAGATTCTCACAGATTTTCCCGGCGAACTTCCTTCTGAGCCAAGCTGCCGAAACATGGAAGCCTTCCCGACTTGCGCCAGCTGGTACCCTGGAGGCGGGCCATACGAAAAAATTCCCCACATTTTCGTGCCCACTTCCGACCTTTGCGATCTTCGGATCTTATCTGGGCTTTTAACATTTTTCCAACATCAAAATCCATGAGGTTTATGGAAAAAATGGTCCGAGCTTCTGATTCTTGCAAATCTGAGAGATTCAAATCTGTGTAGATGGCAAAAGGTCAGTGAAAAGAAGTGACTTTTGGTGAGATTCCCCTCCACCGAACACACCGGGTGGTGCATCGATGGCTATACAAAAAACCGCACCCCCCCCCTTCTCCAAAGCAAGGTGATCATTTGAACGGCAGCTCATGGGTCTGATTAAAGTGCAGCTATTTCACCAAGATTTGAGACTTTAGTCAAAAGAATTTTGAGATTTTTTTTTCTAAAATGTGGTTGAACCAACCCGTTTTGAAAATATGCTCGTCAAATTGGATCATTTCCGCAGGTACCGGGTGTTAAATAAAAAACTTTTCTAAACCAGCACCAACTTCTTTCCAGTCATGTCATGTCAGGAAATCAATGTATTAAACTCTGGTGTCTCTTGTAAAAAACAACCCAGGGAGTTTTTTGCGAATTTTGCGACCATGAGCAACACACCTTCGTTACCAAAACTGACCAAAACGGATGTCACATAATCCGTAGAGCTGCACTTTCGGAAACCACCAAACCGAAGATGCGGAAATTCTCGGGAATTCCTGGGTTGCAAAAAAAACACCAACATAAGGAAACCTTTAGTTTGACCCTTGACCAAAAATTCAGCCCTTGAAAATGTCCCCATCCATTGGAAAAAACAAATCGAGACTTCCTATTTTATTCCGGGGTTAAGTCTTCACTGCTTCACCGTTTCTATGGCCGACCTTTTTCTATGGCCGGCGGTGCACCTTTCGTTTCCATGGCAATACCAACAAAGGCACCACCCGCTGCCAGGACAATCCTTGGGGAAATTTTCTGACACAAAAAATGGTAGTTTTGTTCATGTGGAAAGTCCGTCCTGAAATAGATGACAATTTATCTTACATGTAAACTTGTGTTTTTTTTGTGATATTTTTTTCGCACCCGTCATGTGATGCATGGGAAACTAGATTCTAAATGGGATGGATGGTATACCAGACTCGTCTCTTGGTTTTAATAAAACAGGGAAACGCGGTAATATTCACATTTAGGCCAGCACCATCATTCTTGCTTTAAAAAAAATACACATCATTAAACACCAGAACAAATCGTTCAAGTTGCCTACAACTAACACATGGGAAATGAAAGGTCGCGCACTCCTATATATTTTGGGGAAATGATCTTCCAACATGGATTTCCTGGTAGAAAAACGTCCTCCTCGAATTTCCTGAAAGTTCCATTCATAGGGATTCTCTCCATTTAGAGAGTTTGGATCCCAGTCGGATCCCATCACGGTACCAACCAGAATGGTTCTTAGAAGCCGCGAATCTTATCGAAGATAATGTAGGCACACATATTGCTTTTTTGGAAACAATCATTTTCTTTCAGCTGCTTTGTTGTCTTCACCTTTTGATCACCTCACAACCCTCAAACTGAAAATATCTTCCATCACCTTTTTTATCATGAAAATCATCTTACTATTGATCCCTATTATGAAGTGGTATAGGAAGTAGGTTGCTAAAGAAACTCCCGAAAACCCCACTTCTGGGTGTTTCATTTTTTGACTGGTTTTTCCAAGTTCCCCCCATCCTTTTTTTTTCAAAACAATGCCATAACATTTTTTTCAACTTTTAAAAACGCGAGGGATGTCTCCAACCAGGCGCCTATTTCTTATGTTTTACCAAAAAAAAAACGGTAGAAACAAACAGGACGGTTCCACCCCGTGATTTTTTTTTCCGAAACGAATCACCCTTTTTTGCAAACACATAACCATCATCTTCCAACCCAACAGCTCAAACAGACTCAGGGTGTACCCGGGCCCCTGAAACTAACAGTTCTGCCCGCCCCTGAGAAATAGGCCAAAACCAACTGCCGAAACGAAAGGAAACGAATCATCTGAACCATTCGGGAAAAAACATGGCTTGTTTGTTTCTTTTTTTCGGTTTCCTAAACGAGCATCATGACTCCTTCCTTGAATGATCCCTTCCAGTTGTCAGCACCTGCACCGTTGACAACAACCCCGTGAAACGAAGAGATGATTGGAACTCGGGCTGGATGATGATCCGAGTTAGCTTGCATTCCAAGATGTATCAAAATGTATGTTTTAGGGAGGGAGGCTGGGGAGGGAGTTGAAATGTTCACAAGCATTTTTTTGGTGTTGCGATCTCGATTTTTTATTTAGAATGCCGAAAAACATCCTTGTGTTTTAGATCATCCAAAAAAAAAAACAAATCCGGTTGGTCTTAACCTTAACAATCTGCCTTTATGATCTGTATCCAACCTCTTGCCCAATCAAATTACAAAAACTGCTGCGGAAGGTGTGCCCCCCCCCCTTTTTCAAGCTGCCATTTGACGGCATTTTCGTTGTTGAAAACTGGTTCATACGGATAGGTGATTGAATAAACTTTGAAAATGATGTCAGGGCCCGATATCGATGCTATCAATTTGCTGCAATGACATTCAGCTTGCTGAAGTTGCATAGGGAATTCAAGATTGTGTTTGTGTGTGTTGACTACGTGGACTGAGGTCAAATTGTACTATCATCAATCAGGGATAATTAACGGGAGACGTTGCACACCCAGTTCAGCATCAAGAGCTTCAGACCCCAAACTCCTCCCCCCTTCCACGAAATCCAGGAAATGATGAATCCCCTGGAAGCCCTATGTCACTCCTAAAAAATGGAACCACAGCTCAGGTCCATTAAGGGTTGATTGCAGCCCATGATTTGTCATGGGTCAGAAAAAAATATCAACAACAACAACCACAACAACATCATCATCATCATCATCACCACCCTCCAGCCCCCAGCACCTTTTGTCAGGATAAATTCAAGAAAAAATACAAACGACTTGCCCAAATAGCTGAAGCCCCCAACCTGTTTGGACTTCTCCTGTGAGAAGCGCTTCGCCTAGTAGCAAAGTAGGATCCAGAACAGTGGCCGCCAAAAAAGCGCTCACATGTTCCACCTCCGAGGCGTCGGCCATGCATGGCCCAACAATTAGTAAGCTAGCTATCTGAAACGGATCCGTTTCAAACATGGACTCGTCCTTGAAAAATTATAGATGGTATTTGTATTATTTGTACAGCTTTTAGGGAAGGGATAGTATCAATACTGACAGTAGTTGTAGTAATTGGAGGTCTGTAAGTCAACTATCAACTGTATATATATATATACTGTATATCCATACCCAAAAATTGTCATGTTTGAAAGGGGAACCTTTGCTGTCTTTCTGTGGAGACCCCAAAACTTGATGCGTTAAAAAAGGGTCTGCGAGTCTGAGAATAATATCTGGTAAACCCGGGCATATTGATGCGAAAAAAATCTTCAAGATCTAAATCGAAAATCCTGAGACAATAAAACATGCAGTTTTCACCTGACGCTATGCTTGTTACTTGCCCGTACCCTGCTGTCCTGTGAGAGAATTTGGGTTGCGAATCGCATGAATTTGCAGACCTCTTTGTTTCGGAAAAACCAACAAGTCACTCGTCGTTCTTCAGGAGTGTCAATGTCTATCTATCTATATGCATATAGACATACATTCAGAGGGTGTGTGTATATATATAAAGTGTATATATATTTATATATACATCAAACACTATATAACACGAAAACGTTCATGCTACCTATGCTTACTCCATCCGCATTCTGAACCAAAATGCAAGAAGTGGTGCCTTTTATGGTGGCTTTTTCATCCCTGCCAAGCCTCAATCCAACTACAATCTCTTGTTTGCTTGGTCACCAAGGGAAGAAAAGCACACACACAGAGTGCCATAAAGACCTCGGTGAAGGTTCCATGGAGTTACCCCCCCTCCGGTGAAATGACTGGGGGTCGCCCCAATTTTTTGGGAAAGAAACCAGGTGGGAAACATAGCGTACCATATTTTTAGGCAACTGTGGCTGGATTTAGGGGTAAAGTTGATGGAAATTAACAGCAACGGAAAACAGGGGTTTCAACCTCGCGTGTCTACGAAAGTTGGTGACAAGGAAAACATGTTGCTAACGGCCACATCATCAACCACCGAGTACATCACAATGTGTCGGTCATATATCTGATCTCAATCATTTTGTTTTGGGACGGCCCCACTCATCTATGAACGCACTGCTTTCAGCATATCACCACGTCTAAAGAAATATTAGTTGGACCCGCTGACAACATAACCACTAAAAATATGTGATGTCCTCATTAAGTTCCGATTAAAAGGACAGTCAAAATAATACCAGCTAACATCGGCCAACTAAATCCGAGGTGATAGTCCAAAAAGTCTACACAAGTGGGATCCGTCTTCATGTCATGTCAGTAGACAAAGGTGTAATCAGCAGAGGTCTTCTGCGGCATCTCGCCGGGATGGATGGAAGCACTGATGAAGGGTGGATCCTCAGCAAAAACCAACGGAGGGGGCAAGTTGCTTGGCTGTTTCATGCGGTTTTTGTGCAACAAACCCATTTGCAGCCATATAGGGAGCAAGGTAATCAAACCATGAGAGTAACAAGTTCCTAGGAGGACCTCATGGTTGTTGAAATACCGTCTGTCCGTCATGGTTTCAAGTGATTTAATGTGCTTTCACAAAGTGTCGGCTCCATCTCGAACAGTTTGCCAACTGAGCCACAAAAAAAAACCTCCTACTTTCCGTGAAATACTGTCTGCTTAATGACGGGATCCTCATTTTATGGTTTATGAAATAATCCCCACATAACTGGGTAGTTTGTCATCCCCTATATACCCGAAACAGCCAGGGGCCTTTTTTTCATTGCTCATTTGTGGCCCTGCTTTTTGTTGATTTTTCAAGCGAGTCAACAACCTCCTTTTCCGACGGTTGAATCACTATGCAGGTTGCAGGTTTTCTGAGCAAATTTCACGTAAATAAATACATAGAAAGTGGCCCAAAAGCCACTTTTAAATGGAGTGGGGCCCCTATTAATGTCCTTATAAATGGGTAACTCGGGTAATGACCCGTACAAGTGGAGTTACAGCCCTTCTTTTAGCTGGTAGGGGCCCACTTTGCATGGATAATGTGTTTTCTCAAAGGCTTAAGCCGTGTGCGCCAGAATCATTATCCATTCTGGCCGTCCCAAAACTTGGAAATGTTTTTTAAAAAGGAAACCGCTGCAGATTTTCAAAAATGTCACTGAGAATATAAACAACCTCGGTCTGGGGCCAATTGGTTTTAAATCATCTATCCCCATAATCCATAAAGCAATAGGTCATGGGCTTGCAACCGCCATGAAAATTATTACAGTTCAAACAATTCCTCGTATTCTGAGGTGTGTTTTGGGGGATAGTTGATATCTGGAAGCAAATCTCTACATTGAACCAAATAAACCAAGCAACCCCTCTTTCTTGCTATTGTGTCCCCCCTACCAGTCATGGCCTGCCTCTAGTGATGATTTGCTGAGGGTAATCAACAAGGTAATTTCCTATTGAAAATGGTGGCCAAAAGGCCACAGCAAAACACCATGGGCTACTGGGCTACTGTCAAATCTCTGAATCTTTCTATATATCGGTAAACCCTCAACTACAGGAATTCACTCTGCTGAATTGAAGTATTTCTTGAGGGGAAAATCACCTGCTCAACTGCTCCACCACCGTTTACATCATATACTGATACTAGGGATCATTATATTACCAACCCCAACAATGCTCATTGTTAAAGGCAAATCACTCAATATGACAATACATTTCTATTGTTTGATGCCCCTAATTTATGGGTGGCATTTAATGACCCTGGGTGGCATTTAATGACCCCTGTTATACCTCGCTGGAATTTGTTTGAATAACACATGTGTTTGTCACTTGAATACCACAGCATCGTGATGCAACCAAGAGTCGAGAATCAGAACACTGCCAATCACAACCAATATGACCTGCATGACCCATGAGCCGAAAGCTATTGAAAGCTTACAGAGAATTTGCAGCGGGATACAGAGATGCTAATGATGTAGCTGGTAGAATACTAAAATGCTGAAATCAACAGAATGGATTCTAATAGTAAGTGATTAGGATGTAGAGAAAATTTTGGTGGTATAGGTGCTACGGACCACAAAGGCAAAAGTACGGCAAACGACGTGGAGCCTCAATCTCTCCGGATGTCGATGAAGAGACAGAATACGAATCATCAGATGATGATCTACCAGAAGTTTCAAGAAATCTACATATCTTCTATGATCATTGAAAATAGCAAAAACAAAAAACATACATTGAAGAAAACAAAACAAAAAACAAAATGTCAAATATGTGTGATTGAAAAAGCATGGAAAGAAAAAAAATATCATGGGAATCATGGACAGTACATATGGGTGTTTCCTTAAATGGTGGTACCCCCATTTCACACCCCAAAATGATCATTTTTAGTAGGAAAACCCATGGTTGTTGGGTACCACCATTTTAGGAAACATCCATATACTAAATTGATGAAAACATATTCATGGCCTTCTGGATGCTTGATTCCTTGAAGGGGTAACTAATTCACCCCCTTGTTGTAAAACTACGCTGCGGGTCCAAGCACCCCATGGCATGTTTTAACGCGCATGGCATCTAAATCATGTAATGGCCATCCGGTACAAGAATTAGAAAACATGAAAAATGTCGGCTTAATCTCCAAGAGCGAAAAAAAATCTCTTGAGGAGTTTGCAGGGGAAATACCACAGCACAGAACAACTCAGCAAAAGTGCTTTTTGGCGCGGGTCACTTTGACTAGGACTTCACGTGTGTGCTCAGAAACAAGACTTTATGAGATGCAAAACCTTACAAATCTGAAGCTGTTTTGAAGATTCAAAAGGTGACAAAAAAAATATGGTTTTTTGAACAGTTGCATTGCGTTTTCGATGTCTTGATCACGCTTTTTCCCAGCCTGAAAAGGGTATTGCACACCAAGAGGTTCCTTCATCAAGGTACGTGCTAAAATTGAGGTCAAAATCGGCGAGGTGTAGATAATGGCAATGCAGTTACCCACTGGCGCCTCCCATAAACTTTAAAGCGACGGGTTTTTGACGAGAGATTTTTGGATCCATGGTAGCTGGGAAGATTGATCTCATTCGGTAGCTGGATTTTTTGTTCAATCTGGCTATGGCGAAAAAAATTTGAGCTCCATTCTGGAAGTACAAAAAAAAAGGTATTGTGCCATGTTGAGCCATACCCAATTCGTTCAGTAAGAAATGCGACCTTTCAAAAAAAGAATTGAGAAGTGATTCGTAGAGGGGTAGGAAAATAGATTGCAATGTTGACTCTAAATGCTAATAGAACGAATCGAATCGTTTAACTTTGGGCGAAAGTTTTTGCTTCTTTTGATGTTCTTTTCATGTCCTGGTCCTTAGATTGAAGCTGAAAAAATCCCAGCATCCCAAAACAACAAGATATCGTTTTAAATCAAATTCAATCCTCAAATCAATTGGGTGAGGGACTTTCTCTCTGTCAAAAAGCGACCCAGAGTTTAGTTGAGTTGCAAAGTATTTTGAATCTGAATAAAATCAAAAAAAACAGATTGACATTGAAAATTGAAAAAGGCAAAAACTCGAAACTAAATGAATTCATTTATATAAAAAGAAAGTCAATAAATAAAGGCAGAGCCAAGTACCCAAGTTTTTTTACAAAGGAAACAGGAAATGTTTCAAGAAGCAAAGGCAAGCAGAAGCAGCCAAGCAAGCATTAATTTGAAACCAAATAGCATAGACACATACCCTCCAGCAAATTAACATATCCCACCTGGGGAAAAGGAAAATCATCTTCAAAATGCCATTTTTGGGGGATATGTCAGTTTCCTGGAGGGTAAGTGACATGATATATCCCTCCATTGATTTTAAGGCCGTTGTTCCGGGCTTCACTTCTTTCATCACTTTCGAACAAAAAAGTGGCTCCTCCAAAAAATCCCTTCAGCTTTCATGTGGAAAAATCCGCAATTTCTCCGCCTGTCGTAGACCAGACCACCAACAGGTGATAAAAGAGAAGGACAATGCACACTTCAAAAAGAGCCATTTCCTCATTCAACTTCGGCGAAAAGAATTTACATCTGAAATGGTGCTCATCTGAATCAAACCTTCGAATTCGAAATGCGAAACGTCAGATCTTTTGATGGTGACGCAGCCAGTGATGCTATTTTCTGAGGTGATGCCTTTATGGTTTTTTGATGAACCATTCTAGGTGGTGGTTTCAACCCATTGGAAAAAAAAATGTCAAAATGGAAATCTTCCCCAAATAGGGGTGAAAATAAAAAAGTTTTGAAACCACCACCTAGATAAGGCCCTATTAAAATGGATGATTTGGAGGCCCGCCACTATTTTTTGGAAACACCCATTTCATCTTTCCTACCCAAACAACTTGGACCATACGAATCGTACAGGATCCCATCTTGGAAGGTCCTCCGTTCGATCGATGTATCCTGCCGTTGGAGATACGATACATAAACGAATCCGGCGGCTCGCTGCCACCACAAAAAGACCCGGGTCTTAGAGAAAAATTGTTTGGAGTCCAATTCCGATTTTTTCGGGTTACTTTCATGAAGGAAAAAACTATATAAGGTCCTCGAGGAAGCAACAAGTTGATGGAAGAAATCCGGCGTTCAACTGTTGATAATATCGAGAATCTACCATTATTTATAGTGTTTTATACATGCCAAGTGGTGCAGGATTTCTGAACCATCAACAGAATCACTCAAAATGCCAAGTTGCCGACTATCTGGTGGCCCAAACCAATGCAGTCCACGACTTTTCTTGAAGAGCAGCATGAAGACAATGCTCACCTACTGAGCAAAAGGCACACTGTTCACATGTCGTTTTGGTATCACAAACAAGGGGTGACATCTCAATCCCCCTCTCTGTCCATATCCACTTTACTCTGAAAGATCCTCTTTTGCATCGATCTACTTCACCTTCAACGGAAGCCGGACGTATTTTTCCCTGCAATTTTCTGCCCGGCCGAGTGACCATCCAGCTGACCAAGAAACGCAATTCCGTTGCCCATAGCACGGGCAAGGGATCCGTCTTCACCACGACGGCGACAATGGCAAAGACACATGCCTTAGTAGAAACAGGCCTTAAGTGGAAGCATCGGAAGGTTGTTTTGAAATACTGATGGAAGAAATCCGACTTTCACCAGTTGAGGTTGGTAGTTTTTCCCATCATTTACAGGGTTTTCTACATCCCAGGTGGTTAGCCGGATTTCTGAACCATCAACCGTAACACTTGGAAATTGATGATTGGAAGACTACTTTCCTTTTGGGACGGCCTATTCTCAGGGGCGAGCTGTTAGTTTTAGGGGGTCTAGTTTTCCCCTCTTTTCTGTCTACCCAAAAGAAAATGGTCAATTCATGGTCTTTTTGCAGCTATCTATGATTTTCTCAAATTCTTCCCCCCAACTTTTTGCGGGCCTCGGTCGGTCCCTGTTGTTTTCCCTGGCCCAAGAGACTGCAGCCACCACCAACACGGTCCCCTCGACCTCAGGTACCACTTCCAGGAACTCCCTGATTTCAGGTCACTAAGGAAAGGTGAGCCAGGAAAAAAAAAATCGGCCGGATACTTTCCATGAAACCCTGGATACTTGCTTGTTTAATAGGGATCCTTAATAGTTTTATGAAAAATACTCCCCACATAACTGGGTAGGAAATGTCATCCCAGAAAAAAAAAACTATATTTATGACCGAATGCTTTGTGGGGCTCCGAAAAACTTGGGCCACAAAGAGCCCCAAATGAAGCCACACTCCAATGATGCTACGAAAGCAAGTGCTGTGCAAACTAAACTTTCAAGTGACGATGGAAGTTGGGGCAAATTTCGGCCCTATTTGGCCCCAAGGGCTTTAAAACTTGCTGTTACACCCGCAAAGTTTACCATAGCCCCTGAAAAATACTAGTTGGAAGACTACTTTCCTGGTTGGGAAGGTAACTTTTCAGGGGCTATGTTAAACTTCAGGGGGGTACACCCCCGAAAACTAACAAATGGAAGCCAAAGTCATGGAGGTTAGTTAGGTTCAGATGAGTTTCCGGATTTCATAAGGGATCAAAAAAAATCATGGATTCCAGCACTTAGTTTTCCGGAAAGAGTACTGGGATGTCCTGCTGGTACTTAGTAAATAGATTAGTTCACCCCTATAAAAGGTAGGTTGGATATACGTCCCCTAAGTAGGTGAAACAACCCAACTTACATCCAGTAGTTGCGATCACTTCCAGCCGGACACCCTAGTAGTTTTAGGGAGGGAGAACTTAATGATGACCCCTCCTGTTATACCACCCCCTCGTACCTTCCCTTCACCCCACAACGTCACGGATAACACCCGGATTTTCCCCACCTGTTCGTTTAGCGGCATGGCTTCATGGATCCCCAAGGCTTCACAGATTTTCGTTCCGTGGAAATTCTGATCGTGTGTTTCTTGATCAAGATTTTTGGTGGGTACCTAAAATGGAGGAAACTTCCTGTACCTTCATACTCGGCTGTTTTGCGGGGGTGGGGAAATTTCACCTAAACATAAAGACGTATGGTGAGTTTCTCAAAAAAAAACGAGAAAAACAATCATGTGTTCATCCAGAAAAATGCTTGTAAATTTCTATTTTGGTGATTTGTTTTGATGATTTTTGTTGGTGTGTGACCAACTTTTTTTGGGGGGACATCATATGAAAAGTGTGTGTGTGTGTGTTGTTTTTTTGGTGCGATCATTTTCGGAATGAAACTAACAAGAAATGTGCCACTATATGTTGCTAGTAAGATAGGTTCACATGTTATGAGCTGTGTATTTATTCCTTGTTGGGCAGGAAGAGAAGCGACAAAAGTGGTAAAGTTCTGGCAGAATTTTCATGGCAAGGCCAAATCCACATGGCAAGGTCAAGTCACCCTTTAATAACGGGGCCACTATCTAGGAATAAAGCAGTGTCAATTAATCAATACTTCTATGTCATAAAGCAATCAATAAATAGCTATCATATATATATATATACATATTGCATCAACATGAAATTATACAGAAACCCATGTAAAATACAACAATGTCCATACTTTTGTCAAAGGATAGGGTGGGGTTAAGGGTTGATCGGTGGATCCATGGCCAAGCTTGGTGTCGGTTTCATTGCCTCAAAATAATATAAGATCGTAGATCACCAAGCAAACAACGAAGCAACAAAATCTACATCCGCTTTTTGTTCGTTCAAAAAACCCCTACTAATCCCAAACAACCACCTGACATGTTGTATAAGACACTGTTAAATAAATGGTAGATTCTCCATATCAACTGGTGATCGCCGCATTTCTTCCATCAACAGTGTCACCTCAACAAATGGTCGTCCGGTTATCTAAGTAAAAAAATGCAAGCATTACCAATCTTTTGGTGATAAGATTTGCTTCCACCGCCTTGCCTCCTTGCTCTCTACTGGAGCACGCACCACTCTTTCCTGAAAGAAGTCAGTTGGGGCGCGGCGAGGAGACGTAGGCAATACATACAACTGGTATATTAGAGGCGGTTTATAGACATATGTAAATACACATATTTGATATTGCCTTCTAAGAAAGGATCATCCAAGTGGCAATATCATAGTATGGTATTTTTTATATATATATACACACATATCGCTTGCCTTTGAGTCGTATATCGCAGAATGCCTTGATTTGAACGAACGTCCCCTGAAAGGGAACCCATTTCAAAAGGAAATTACATCTTCCAACCATCATTTCTCAGGGGATATGTTAGTTTTCGGGCGAGTACCTCTTCTTGACTAGAGAATATATACACCTCCAAAAATTTGACGAAGAGATACCCGAACACCTTTTTTGGCCTTGGAACATGTATCTCCTTTGCATCAAATATGGTTATATACTTTGGGTTTCAATTCGTTCAATTTCAGGGAGGTAGACCAGAAATTTGATATTATAGGTTCACCTCAAAAACGCCTACACTTGAAACCCGGAAAATCATCTGAACCATACACCTTAATTTTTACATTAGTTCTGTTCAAGAAATCCTCCACCAGTTGAGGTTGGTAGTTTATACCATTACTTGCAGGAGTTTACACATCCCAGGTGGTGCAGGATTTCTTCCATCAACAGTAGGGTCAGTTACCCAGTTTTTTATCGGCTATTTATGGGGGCCTCACTTGGAGGATCATCCCCAGTCAGCTAGTAGTTAGTAACCCCTGTTTATAAGCCATAAAACGGGCATTTGGAAGGGGTCCCACTAGTCAAGGGACTTACGATCACCATAGTTATTAACCACTTACAAGTCATGGGATCATCCTCCAAGCAAAGTCCATTTATTTTTGGGCCAATTATAGGGGTCCCCAACTTGTCAAACTTGTAAGAACTTCAGATCCCCCCCTACGATCGTCATAAATCGAGTTGAGTTATACAGGAACCCCCCCATAAAATGGCCTTATAAGTCAATATGTAACTGGGAATTTTCTACAGAAATCCCCCCCCATTAAGTCGAGGGGAATTTTCACCCTAACTTACTCCCCTGAAACCTAACATTTGTTGTTGAAAATCAATGGTTGGTTCAGATGTATTCCCTACAGAAATAGTCCCTTTTTAGGGGTTCCATGTTAGTTTTGGGGGGTGTAAAACTGGTTGCAGCCGTAGCCTTCACCCTCCCCTTATGTTTGGTCGATGGGACCCATCCCTCTACCAAAAATCCTGCTGAACCCACCCCCTCAGACCTTCAGAAAGCTCAGTGGCTCCAAAGCCTGAAAAAACTTGGCCTCAAAGGCAACCAAGGACGGTGAAGACAGGACTCGAAGCCGTTGGTTAGTTGTTGTTGTTTTTTTTGAATGCCGACCCCAGACAAAGGACAAGTCTTTGGAGATTTTTGTGTGTGTGGATTTTTTTGGGGGGGTTTTATAAGTTGTATATATAAACTGATGATTGGAGTCTTTTTTATTTTTGGGGTGGAATGTTCATTATATAAACTGATGATTGGAGTTTTTGTTACTTTTCTTTGGGGGAATTTCCAAGAAACTGATGAAGTTTTGGAAAAAAATGTTGGGAATTTCCATAGCTCTCCAAACGAAGACACAAACATGAAAACTTTGGAAAGTCAACCAAAAGGATGATCTTGGCCAATTTTTTCGATCATACACACATATATAATGTATCTAAAAACGTGCAAGCCTCCAAAATATTTTAAGAAACAAAGATCCCTCACTTGAGTTTCGGATGAATTTGTTGTACCCCTTTTTGTTTCCAAAAAAAACACCCAACTTTGAGGGGTCAAAAAATCCCGTCTTTTTTTGGGCGGCACTTTTTGGTCATAGACAAAACGGACCATGGATCAGACTCATTAGTCGTCCTTTGAAAAAAAAAAGCTATTGGATTGCAGCAGGAACGGGGACTTGGATCCGCTTCGTTGATTCCCATGGATTTGAAATGCGAAATGCCATTTCTTGGGGTAGAGTTTTAAACCCCAAGTGCCGAAAAAAATAAACTGTGAAAGCTTTTGCGAAACTGCAAGATTTCAATCCCCATCAGAAGCTTTGAGAAAAAGTGGTTCAACGATGTTTCATCCCCAAGGAGTTTGTTTGTAGTTCACTCCAATATTCTGGATTGAATTATCTCGTACCACCATTCCAAGCGAGGTGGTGTGAGGCCACTAGAGAAATTGGACTCCGCCACATGACCATTTCAACTGATGTCATCTCAGGTCAAGATTAAATTGACCCAAGTGTGAATAAAAGTTGATAGAACCAGAAACCTTGCAAATCTGGTAAAACAAAAATCCATCATCCTGACATCTTTGGGGCTTTTTCAACCAAAAAATGAAATGAACACAAAAAACCAGTTGTACACATCCGGATGTATTTCATCATCTAACAAGGTCACCTTGCTGCTACTTCTACTACTTCTGCTACTATGAACCGTTCCAATTCGTGGCAACCCCCCCCCAGATCTCAAACAAAAAAACATAAAGATCAATCAAATCCATGCCGAGAATCAACGGGCGAGCTTGGCAGATCGACCTAGCAAGGTGTTGGATCAAAACTCCATCAAAACTGATCAAAAGGGGGTGGAATGTGGTACACTGGGTAACCCTCCAGTAAACTAACATAGCTGGCTGGAATATCCCCGTTTTTTAATAGCAAGTACATCTTCAATCCGGGTCCATTTTCCAGCCAGCTACTTTAGTGTATCGGAGGGTAAAACTATCGGCTGGTTCACCTGACACCCCGAAACGGTCTTCGGAGATGACGACTTGGGTGACTTTCAAACCTTCATGACTTTGGGGAATCCAGCCGCTAGTTGACTTGGGGGTGTACTCGGGTGTCCGGCTGGAAGGGATCGTAACGATCGTTAGTGAGTTGGTTGAAATAACCTATCTAGGGGACGGAAACAAGCTACTTATAAAGGGGTGATTGAATCCATTTATATACATCCAGTAAAACTGGGCAACCCTCCATGCTTGGAGGGCAACATTTCGCACGTGTTTTTGGACGTCCAACCATCCCTAGTTGGTTTTTGAACCAACCCATTTGAAAAATATGCGCAAGTCAACTTGGATCATTTCCCCACAAATCGGGGTGAAAACTAACAATATTTGACACCACCACCTAGATGTTTCGGGGCGAGTTTTGTTGGTTTTCGGGGCGGAGTAACCGAAACACTATGGCATTACACCTGGATAATGATGAAGTTCTGAGGCCGAGGCCACTCACGGCCGTGTGTGTTTTTTCCCGATCTTTGATCTTTACAAAAGGGTGGCTCTTAATCTCAAACAGAAACAACGGCTAAATTTCCCAGTAAGTCTCTTTGAAGATTCTGTCACGATTGAATTTTTTTTTGGTGCCTCGAAAAAAAAATGAACATTCCAAGGAGGCGGGTTTTTTTTCCGAAAAATTACAGTAACCATAATTCACCCCCATCTTCCAGTTCCCTATATATTTGGAACCAAGCTCCCAGTTATCAATATATGTATCAGGTAACTAGACCCCTGGTTCCAAATATATGGGGAACTGGAAGATGAGGGTCTGGAAGGGCTACAGGTAGGATCTCATTAATCAGGAATGGCCCCAAAAACCCCCAAGTCTCCAAGCCTTGTCGATGTAGCCCATGGATTCTGCGAGATATCGTCTTCGAGCTCCAACCGGTGGAGCGATTCGACGATTCCCTTCAAAAAAACCGCCAGCAAAATCCAAGCAACGAAAATGTGGGTCTGCGATTTTTTTCTAACAAACAACAGTGCTGTCTTGAATGCATGATGCTTGAAATGCCTGGTTTCACTGATATGTGTTGCATATGGGAGATGCATTTGCTTCGGAGCTTTTTCAGCTGGCTTTGGAGCCCGAAAAGTTCGGCCATGTCGAAGGTGGCAAGCGAAGATTCCAATGAAAATCACTGCTTCTGTTTGCGCTTGTTTGTTGGTTGGTTGGAAGGAACTTGAGAGCTATCCCCTAAAGTGTATGTTTGATGGTATTTACCAGGAAAGATGGGGATTTTCATGGGCGAACTGTTAGTTTCAGGGTATCCGGGTATCCCCTAAAGAAATATATTCATATGTTGTCTGTTTTGCTTTTGGAGGTACTTTCTTCCAATTCAAAAACTCAACAAACATAGTTGCTGGCAACTTGAGCGCGTTTCCCTGGTCGTTGACATCTGCTACCCCCACAGCAGTTGGGCTCGTGTGGTGTCGGTGGTGCATGGGTACATCATGGGATTATCATAGCCCCCATACTAAACCACCACTTGGGAGTTGCATTATCTACTTGAAGACACGAGTTTTTTGTATGCAAAATATGCCGAGCCGTTGTTGGATCACCCGAAACGCGAGACTTCGATCCATCCACCCGGTGTCACGGTAAGAAAATCATCATCATCATCATCATCATCATCATCATCGTGTTGATATGGATCATCTCCCATCCTTCAATAAGTTTGATTTGAGTATCTCAATGGTAGAACCTCGATGCATCAGTCGCCAAAAATTTACCGCCAAGTTCAAACATCGCTAGACTGGTTTCCACTAAAAGCACTGGTACGATACACTGACGCCAGTCCTGAATTTCGCCAAACAAGAACTGTATCCCAATTCGTGACCAGTCAAAAGTCCGCACATGTACTGATTCTTTTCACTCAATTTTGTTGTAACGGAGTGCTTCAAAATGCTGAAAGAGACTTTTCGAACGAGGCATCTTCCAATCCACTTTGCAATGTAAGAGCTGTAAGTATAGCAATATACATCCACCATCAACGCACAGTTACAAAATGGTGACGATTCCAGCCAAACATCTAAACTTTCCAAAGACCAGTACTGTTAATGGTTCAGAAATCCCAAACAACCACCTGGGATGTGTAAAACCTTCTAAATAATGGGATAAACTACCGTTCCCTCAACTGGTGAAAGTCGGATTTCTTCCATCAACAGTATCAATTTTTTTCGCATCAAATCAATACCTCTGATGGTACGAGAATGTACCCTCAAAACACCCCATCGAAATGAGTCCTAGTTACCAAACCAACCAAAGGCTCAAAGGCACTGAAGTAAAGCTTTCTTCCATCAACAGTACCCTCCAGGGAATTAACATATCCCACCTTGGGAAAAGGAAAATCATCTTCAATATGCAATTTTTTGGGGATATGTTAGTTCCCTGGAGGGTATTACATTGCCTTTTCTTTTTTCTTTATGCTGGCCCGCCAACCACGGCAGGTCACCTTAGCTTCTTAGCTTCCTCACTTTTCAAGATGCCGAATCTCCAAGCGTCTGTTTAGGGCCCCTGGTGTCCCAATTTTCCCAAGCAGGATGTTGTGGATGGTGTAACACCTTGAAATAGTATACATACATACATATATATATATATATATATGTCTGCAATATCAAAGCTAAGCCAAAAGGGTTGGTACCTAACCCTTAAACGCATTTAAAAAAAGTGTAAACCTACAGCATGTTTGTTTGGGATTACTTCCCCCCATCCTCAAAAAAAACGCAAACTTCCCTACAGCTCCCCGGTCCCCGGTGCCCCTTTTTTTTGGGGGTTCGCTTTCTTCGATTTGGCGAGTTTTCAGAGCCAGGAGTCGTCGTACTCACTTAGGCCCTGGCAGCTGGCGACCGAAAAAAAAATATGGTAACCTTGGATTTTATCCCCCAGAAATCTAACATAGATACCAAAAATGGCTATATTTAAAAGGAACCACCTTTTCCAAACCATCATTTTGGGTATCCATGTTAGTTTTCGGGGGTGTATCCAAAGGGGCGACCTGGGTTCGCAAGAAGAAAAAAACACGTTGGTATCCCACGGCCGGATTTTACCGGACTCATGCATGGTTGATTTTTATTGTTGAAAAATGTAGGTAAATATACTATAGTTCGTCCCATGGTTCCGTAATGGGTATATGAAGATACCATGGAGCTTTCACATGTTTTTCAAAAAAAAACTCAGAAATACACTTTATAACACCTTTTCACCTCCCTAAAATGAAGCTTATAAAATCTACCCTTAATCTTATAGAATGGTAATCTGGGTGAAGGTCCTTTTCAAAACCGGTTGTTTTTATCTTCGCAAACCTAGCTTTGAGCTATTCGGATCCATTTGGGCCATTTCTACCCACTGGCTGGTCAACCCAACTTGCGACACAATCATCGGCCTTGTCATCATCACCATGATCCTCGTCATCAGTCATGGAATAGCAATGAGCTTCCCTTGGCGGAAGGGAAAAAAAGAGGGTAAAAAAATCAACTTTCCATTATACTGGTTGGTTTTTAGGAATCCTTGTATTGGCTTATTAAAATCCCCATATAATTGGGTAGTATAATCCCCTATACAACCTTAACAACCAGGGACCCCTTTTTTGCATTGCTCAGGTGGAAAATGGACTATCCAAATTTTGCAGCAAATCCAAAAACCAAAACAAGTAAACCATGGTGCTGGAAGAATCAGTTCCATTTTGTCCAATTTTTTTCCCACTGGATCAATTTCCCCAAAAAAATCTTGGAAGTGTTTCAAGTGACTTCTTTTTTGGGGGGGCATGGTTAGTTTACCCTTGGGTAGTCAGTTAACCATCAATTTTCCACTTGCTGAAAAACACTCCCGAAAACCAAAAAGAACATTTTGAACTCAAAGGCATGAAGCTTTGGAAGACGATGAATTTTTAACCTTTTCAAGCAGTCGTGATTTTCAGGCCTTCAGTGCATACCCCAAAAAGGATCCATGGGACGAACGGTATATTTACCTACATGGTCCTGGTTTAATTTTTGGGATTTTCAATTACAGTAGGTAAATACACGGTTCATCCCATGGATCCGTCATGGGTACTAGTCATCATCTGTCTCATCTGTTCCCCGCCACAGTTCCAGCCGTTAATTTTTGGGAGGGTATTCAAAATCCCAGCTTCTTTTCCATTTTTCCAACTATCAGCTCGGCGTGGCCAGCAGCATCCCTACAGCTTCAGTTGTTTCGTCGTTTTCATGGGAGAAAATATCCCTTTTTGATCCCTGAAAAAGTAATGTTTCACTTTTTCTGTGGAGATCAAGCCTTCTACATTATCCAGCTTGTAACTAGCTTTATAAGAACTATGCTACAAGTAGGAGGTATATACGTGTGGATACAACCAACTAATAAATGATTTCCAATTCCTTCTGCTTCAGCTATCTAATTGCAACCATCACCACCTTCTGAAAACACGTTGAAAACATTCCCCAAGGCTTCCGAACGGAGAGGCACCGAGCACAGTCTGAGCTGTCATCTTGGAAGCCTGCGACTGCGATGGGAGGAAATCCAAACGCCGCTTTTTGTGCAGAAAAATCAGCTTTTTGGGGATCCCTAAGTCAGCCTATAATCATTGGTGGTCAAGATCTGGAGATCAAACATTTTTTAGTTTAAAAAGTGATGAAACAACTTGATTCAGTTAATAAAACATCTTGCAAATCTTCAAATAGTGACCACTATCATCATGAATGATTCAGATAAAACAGTGAAACAAATAGTTCACCTACCCGGACCTTCCAAATCATCATGATTCAGTCGAAAATGCGTGGCCTTCATTGACGATTCTTCTTGTTTGGCCAACCATATATATATATATACATGTTTTTCCCTGTAGAGTGATACTGAAGAAAAAACTAATGGATTCTAGTTGGTGGTTTCAACCCATTTGAAAAATATTAGTCAAATTGGATCATAGGTAGGTGTGGAAATAAAAAATATTTGAAACCACCACAGGATTTTACTATCTTTCCTACCCATTTTAGACACAAAAAAAGTCACAGGGTCCATGCACAAAAAAGGTAGCCCGCAGCAAATATGGGAACTTTTTGTGGCCGCTGCTTGTCGCCAGGTGGCGGGGATGATTCAAATGGTCGTTTCGGTGGCTCCAATTTCGGGGGGAACTTGGAGGCGCGGAGATCTTCGTTTTTATTGCTTCACGACATCGGAAAGCTCCAAAAAACATTTATCTCCCAATGTCCAAAATTAAAAGCATCCAGAATTTTTTCCAAAAGCCATTTTTTTAGACGCCATGGATGTATCAGCTTTTCGGGCAAAAAAATGATCAACTCCTTCGGGAAACCCAGAAACCTAACATACAAAACCCTTATTCCTCCGAAAGCGTTCTCCTTGCTGTCAAGTTCCCCATGTTAAGGGCAAGGCCCAAAACGTGGAGCGAAGTCGTCAACTGTACTTGGCCGACCATTTTGGACAAAGGCTGCTTTGTAAATACAGATGTATAGATGTGTATATGTACGTCTGTATACTGTATATGTAATATAATATATATTTACAGGATGTATACATCTACGCGCATGAAGATGTAGCAGACGTAATTATATACGTATCAATTTACATACAAGTTCGCTTTGCATCCTTCGAAACTGGCTCTCTGTCACAGGTCAGAAGCCCGAGGGATGACTTGTTGGATGTGAAAAGGTCTGAAGTCGTGGTTGGTTTCAGGACGTAGGGTATCTAAAACCAATCTATACAAAGAAGTTGTAAAATGCCTCAGTTCCTATGCCACAAGTTTCGTCCCAAATAAGAATAAGAAGTACCAATTGATTGCAAATCAGGCTTTGGTGGTGCTTCCACCTTAAGGCGGTCTGAATCAGACCCTGAAAAAACAACAAAGGGCCTTGTTGAAAAGTCCGAGTCATGCGCACTCACAAACCCCAACCATTGGCACAGGGAATATGTGAATTGCCTAAGACTTTATTGATGCTTGGGTCTTTCTTTTTGTTGCGGTGATGTGCACTTCACACACAACAATTGTCCATGCTTTTGTCCCAACACCTGCAACTTGGTGCCCTAAAATACTGAAGTTGAAACAAATGTATTTTTTTACCCCTGCAGGTCAAGAAAAACCCATGGCTTGTTGGGCAAACCATGCGGTTAAAAAAAAAACAAATTGATTGTCGATTCTATCATTTTTTTTCAGCAGATTCACCATCTTCAGACCTGAACTCAATGGTTGTTTCTGGTTCCCATAAATGCGTGATTATATGCTACCTACCGCCTATGAATGGAACCAGGAAACTCCATTGATGAATCATCGGAACTGCTCTTCAAATTTTCCGACCGCCTACTGCCAAACGCCCAACTCAGCCCCCTGGCAGAATTTTTTCAGCAGCGAAAACTCACCCCACAAACAAATGGATCTGCGAATCCCATGGGTTTTTTTTTTAAGGAAGAGATACCTTGAAAACAATGACCTTTCCTTACCCTCCCGAAAACTAACGTCGGACATCGCCCCTTTTTTTAATAAGGGTCGAATCCCAAAGAGGAAATGAATCATATTCCAACCATCCATTTTCAGGTGATATATTCGTTTGTTTCAGGAAGATCGTTCTCTTCATTCGACGGAATTTTTTTGAAGAAAACTATCCTCAGATACCTCAAGAAATCTTCCGGACAAAGAGGTTTTCAGCTCTGCCATTTTGGTCATTCACTCAGATCTGTTGAAGTCGCTTGCTTGCTACGCTTCCTCCCACATGGAAGTCAAAAATGGGTCCCTGCAATAGGAGCGGTACCTTCAAATCCAGCCATTTTCCCACTTCCATGACTAGAGAAAGAGTAGCCTGAGGAAGAAAACATCCAAAAGATGCACATCCCTACCTAGTTGGTGGTTGAACCAACCCATTTGAAAAATATGCTCGTCTAATTGGATCATTTCCCCATGGATCGGGGTGAAAATAAAAATATTCGAGTTGCCACCACCTAGCTACAATAAAGTGCTGTGGGTTGCTGATCTGACTGGATGCCTTCCATGCCTTCCATTTTTTTACACTCCCGAAGTCTGCTTAACAACCAGCTCAACCCCCCCCTTTTCAAAAGGAAACCATTTTTTCAGAGGAAAGTAGTCTTCCAAGCATCATCTTTGAAAAAAAAAACTATGTGAAATTTCAGGATATATATATATATATATTTATTTATTTCACGGAGCCCTGTGGAAGGCCCTATTTTTATCCGGTGGGCAGGCTTGACACCTTCTGCCATCCGGTGAGCCCAGCTGCGGGCTCCCCCTTTTATTGGACCTGTATCAATGAAAACCAGGTCCATTCCAACGCTACCCAAGATGAAGAGGAATACTAGATACACCCCTGTTTTCAACCCTGAAATGACTGGCTGGAAAATTTTCGGAAATACATCGACTCATTCATGCTGGATTTTCCAGCCAGTCATGTTCGCTTTCGGGGTATATCATAGTAACAAAAGCAAGATCAGCAAATTCGGAAGAAAAAAAACATGCACAATCCACGATTGTGAGCTCCCAATTAAGCCCCAAAGCTATCAGGATGTCTATGTGGGTGTCGATGTGGACACCTATACATTGTGTGTGTGTTGGGTTTTAAGTACCATCAATGAGCAACCCTTTCATTCGAAGTTTCCCAAACTTGAAAAATATGTTTAAAAAACATATTGGTAAAGTCCGTGTAAATTTTGCCCAATCGCAATGGATGGTGACCCCCAGTCATTCATGTTTTTTTTTAGATCTTTCTGGACTTGACCTTGGCGCCTCGATGGAAAATTGCCATCGGTGCGTGGGGACGTCACAAAAGGCGGCGGCAAGCAGTTGGAGAGGCGAATGTCCGAGCAAGCACTTTCCTAGTTGGGAAAGTAACTTTTCAGGGGCGAACTGTTAAACTTCAGGGGGGTATCATGGTGACCATGGGAGGGATCTGCAAAATTCACGGCTTGCAAACGAAGAAATCTGATGATGTTTTCGAAAACTACACGCAAAAAAAGACTTTTTAGACCTCCTTTTGAAGAAGGCTGCATCCATACAGGTCTTGGGAAGCAGCATTAAGGGAATTACCTCAGGTTAAAACGAATCCAAATGGTCAAGGCCGGGAGCAACTTATCATTCCTCCTGTCTTCCACACATTTACGAACTATCCTACTTTAGTGATAAGATACATCTGCAACGTTTCATTCAACCAACAAAAATGGCAATAAAAGTAGCTATAATTACATTTGACCAGCCATTACTATATAGTCATATCATTACGTATTCTTTTTCACAAAGGCTGCGCGGTAGATGGTGGTTTCAGCCCACGTTCATTCCCCAGCTCTCTCAACCCAAAATGCCCCACTGCCAAGCTGCTTAAAATATACCATCTTCTTTTCGTTAAGGCCCGATCCGCCCAAAAAAAAACTAACAAGCCAATTGTTTATTGGATCAGGTTTTTTCAAATGGCAACAAAATTATTATATTCAACCCCCCCCAAAAAAAAACAAGAGTTTCCTCTTCAACATTTCCTTGAAAAAAATGGCAATTTTTTCAACCCACAATTTTTCAATCCTCAAAAAATGCTTCCCCCTGGAGCCTGGCTCTGCTTGTTCTCTAACATCTGGGGGGTTCTATCCACCCGGTGAGCCACTGGATCCGCCGCGGGGTCCGGCTCCCCCGCGCAACGGCACGCCCTGCCATTTGTGTGAGTGAGGCTGGGCACATATGTATACACATGTGATTTATATATATGATTATATTGTATATTGTCGAAGGAAGTTTAAATAGAAACTTCCGACAATATGGACAGTTGAAAAGCAGAGTAGAGTAGTCAAGTCAGCAGAAAGAAGATGCAATAGCGCGAAAGT
>DF240970.1:0-10183 GCA_000507305.1 Breviolum minutum Mf 1.05b.01 | reverse complement strand
GACACACGAATCATTGAAAAAACACAGCATTTCGCGACTTCTCTAACATTTGGCGCGGATGTATCTTCTTTCTTCTAACTTTCTGACTATTGCATCTTCTGTCAACGGACTTGACTACTCTACTGCTTGTCTTTTCATCTGCTTTTCAACTCTCCATATTGTCGGAAGTTTCTATTTAAACTTCCTTCGATCAACTGGTGCAAGATTTCTTCCATCAACATTACCATTGATGACAAGTACTATTTAAAAGTGGGCTCCGAGATTCGTTTTTTTTTTCCCGTCATCAGTACCAAGTTTTAAAGCCCACAAAAAACACCATCCTTCAATCATCAATCAACCCCCTTCAAATGCTGGGTTGGTTCACTTGGGGAATTTCACGGAAAGAATCTTTGCAACTCGAATTCGGCTGACTCTCTCGGCGTTTCAGAGCGCCAGATATCGCCGTCCAACAAACGCGATGGAATCCACGGGGCTTTTTGTTTCCTCGCTCAACTAGGTAGCCAAACAAAAGGGGCCACTTATCCTAGGTTTTTGTTAGAAGCTTGAATAATGTGAGGTGTCTCAAGTGAAATGAGTTTGCATCAAGAAGACTTCATTCATCGGCTGTGAATTCATCAAGTACATATCATAGACATTTTATATATCGCCTATCTAAACCAAGTTGTTAGTGGTTTGAATTCAACCCATCTGAAAAATATCATATAGTCAAATTGGATCATCTCCCCAAGATTAAAATAGAAAATGCTTGAAACCACTAGATAAGTTGCGTTTCCTGTTCTATGGTGTGGGAACAACTGTAGTACTTTTGCAGCCAGATACCGGGACTTGTTCCGTCGCGTCAGAACAGCTGCATGGTCGGCCTCGACTTCGCCTCTCGCTGCTTCGGGTTGGCCAATGGGAAATGAAATCGCTACGTTTAGGCACGAAAGGAACTTCAACAACGGTTCTACATATCTATACATATATAATGTGTAGGTAGATCCATTTTTGTGGTCCAATCAAATTGAGGCGAACTGTTCAATACCGAAAGGATTCTCTTACTGCCATACCTTTGGTAGTGAGGTCACGTGACGTCACCACAGTCTAGGTTCTTGCCTGGCGGATGAATGTCGAAAACAGTGAAATCTTGCTGCCCAAATACTGCTTGAAACTACTGTAAACAGTCTCTACTAGAGATGTGCATGAGATTCCACGCAATGAAAGCCCCTGCTGCGAATTCCAATGCGATCTATTTGCGATCATGCGGCAACCTCCGACCCAAGGAACAAACACACATGAGAAAAGAGAATCTTGAGTGTTTTCAGGAAGCTTGCCACACAACTCTCCGAACAATGGTTCGGTCCATGATTTTTGACAAAAAGGGAGAAGTACAACCTCCAAATGTCCAAATACAGACTTCCCTAACGCTACTCTTCCCATCATTCGCCGCCCCATATCACCCAAGGTATGTGTTGAGTCGGTGATTTTCGGAAATTTCGTATTTGGTTTGATAATGTGGCCCTTCAGCTCCCCTCCCTTTCTGCAAGGCCACCTTCAGCTCCCTCAATGACAGCATTGCTTCATCACTCAGGGCGCTTTGCGAAGAAGTGATGTCCAAGGCTGCTACACCTTGGGTGATGATTGGATCGCAAAAATTCACAGCAAGTTCGCCCCTGAAAATAGGCCGAAACGCCATAAAAATGGAAAGGCAACCGTCTTCCAACCAACATTTTCCAAGGGCTATATTAGCTTTGGAGATGGATGGGGTTTCATAGATGGACATTTTGGGACGTGAAAAAAAACAACCACTAACCAACCATCAATTCCTAAAACCTTGGGAAATTTGTTTGTCGTTTGTAAGATTTGTGGAAAAGCTAGAGTCTAATCTGCCCTTTTGACTCTTCTTTAAGAAAATCAAGTGAACAAACAACATGGGTAAGGAGGCAAGCAATCAACATGGCAGGGAAGAAGGCATTTGGTGAAACCACCTCCATATAGATCCTTGGAAAGGTGAAGAATATGAACATTAAAACAATGAACACATTGACGTTAGATGTCTGGTATGTCCAGGGGTGCAGCTCAGGAAGGGTATGGGGACCAAAATAAAGTTTGAAAACAGAAGAAGTTCTTACTGTTGGTGTACAGTGTGCGTTATATGTATGTTCATGTCTTATGTATGGGACTTGATAGGTCTCTACTTTTGAAAACGTCCCATTTTGGCAACGTCTGTACTCCCAAAATATATCTGTCTGGGTTGGAAATATCAACGGAAATGGGCCCATTTGGGATGCTGCGACGGTAAGTGAGTCTAATTATTCACGCTTATCTTCCCAAACAGCTACCTTGATGGTTTGGGAAGACAAAAGGACATAACTTTTTCTTTCACCCATTTCTCCCTATTCTGAGACCAGACTTCCAGACGTCATTGAACCATCAACACACCAACAAACCAACAAGACGTTCACCGATATATCCATGCAACCCATCACTTCCAACATACCAAATGTTCACCCAGTGACGAACGCCTAACCATCCATTGCTTCGTAGCACTTCTTGCAGTTGGGGCGACAACCCCTCCACACGCACCTCGAAGCCCTTGGCGGCCAAATCGTCCACAGGATTGAGCTCAGCTATGGTGACCAAGAATTGACCATCCTGTCAACATGAAAATGAGCAGTTTTACAGTCAACCCAACTGAGAGTAGTAGGAACTCCTCAATTGGAAAGGAGGAAGTTCACTCCATTTCTTCAGACTAGTGATTTCCAAAATGAAAGAAATGATTTGCTGCTTCGAAACCATGGAAAAACCTTTTACCAATTAGATGCATCAATCAAAGAACTCAATGATGACCATTCAAAGTGACTTTCAGAGACTGTCTTTTTTGGTATTCCATTTATTTGATAATATTCAGCAACTGAAATTGACTTAACATCATGTGCCCATCAATTTGATCTGCCAAAAAATCTCGTGAAGATATTTTCAACAAAAAAATCAAAGCTTTTCGCAACGTCTCGGAACCGTGGTGAACGAACAAAACCTAAATGCTTTCCCACCTAACCCTCTGGATCCGGTGATGTATTACCAACCACAAACAGCTTTGCGTATATTTTCATATATATATATATACATATGTATTTATATTCCACATATTATACATAGATATACTCCATATATATATATATATATATTCCACGTGTATATGTATATACATATCATAAGTACAGTACTCGACTCCAAGTAAGTATTATTGGACCATTTGGAAGCTGCCAGTATATGCATGATGGCTGGGAATCTGTCTCTACACTGTCCCAGGCCCGTCCTGCACCCGCAACTCATATCGCACACCAGACTCTTCCCGTTGTTGCCATGTGATCCACCATGCATCGTTGTTGCGAACCTACGGCTGGATTTCGGCTAGAGGATGCTAAGCTACCAAAAATGGAACACACATTCAGTAAGTTCTAATCTTTCAATCATCCATTTTTTCTGGCAGATAGCAGTCAACTTGTATACATCCCTTGGAAAATCAAAAATTCGTAAGGTGTCTAGGACCTACCTTTTCATTTAACATTCGTCGTATGACATTTTAGATTGCAAACAGAGTGGCTGTTAACCCTAAGGTTTTGACTCACGCCATCTATGCCAAGAACGTTGATGCCATCTATGCCAGAAAGTAAGGAACAACCTGGGAAATACGTTGTTAAACAAAAATTGAATAAGATGTCAATTGCCTTTCCACCATTGTTCCACCATTGTTCCTTGGAGGATCATCCCAGTGATTGTTCCCCTTCCAAATGGCCTAAATGTATGTCGTATAAATGGGGGGGCTCATCCTAAACCACTTATATACCTCCGTCCTGGGATGATCCTCCAAGCGCAGTAGCAGTTAGAAGTGGAGTTATATTTCCTATAAGAGTATTTTGTATTATGTTGTTATTTCACCCCAGTTACCCATTTATTCCCCATTTTATAGGGGGGGGCCATAACTTGACTTCTCCCCCCCCCTTCCTCTCCCTAAGGGCCTCCACCCTCACACGCTCCGGCCGCCACAGGTGGTGAACCTTTGCCGTTGCAGCTGCCAGTCGCCGCGCACGCTGCAGTTTAGCAAGGGCTTCGTGGCACTGTAGCTCCTCCTGGTTTAAGTTGCCACACGGTAGCCATTTTGGTGGTTGGTAGTTGATGATCTTATACATGGGTTTTTTTTAACAGGAAAAATCATAAGTTTTTTTACAGGAAAATCTTGTTTGAGGAGTCATAAATTGTTTACTTCTTCCAAAAAAATGTTGTTTTGAAAAATTAAAACTGTTGATATCAAGATACAAGATGGGTATTTCTTTCCAAATCCGTTGTGAGTTCACCGGGCGGCGCCTCTTTTAGCAATGGAGCACGTCCATCCGGGTGAAGCTCTCGGGCGATGATCCTGGAAATGATGAAAAGTTGATGGTGTTTATCCTTTCAAAAGCGAAACCTACTGTTGATGAACAAAATCCCAAACAACCACCTGGGATGGTTGAAACCCCATAAATAATGGGATGATTATCATCCTTGGTGGTTAGCCGGATTTCAGCCATCAACAGCATGTATACCCAAACAGGCCAAAAAATGCCAAGACAGAATCTCCCTCTTCAAGGGCGAAGGAAGGGGAAGTTGTGTGATGGCAACATATGAGACAGAGTCACTTGTCATGATGCTACCAAAAACGGGGATGTTACCAGCCATCGCTACCATGTCAAGTATTTCTCTTCATGTTCATTAGAATCATCATCATAATCGTCATCATCGTCATCACCGTCATCATGGTCATCATCCTCATCCTCATCCTCATCCTCATCCTTGTCGAAAGATCGCCCTGAATCAGGGCTTCCTGTCATTAGCATCAACCAAGCCACCTACACTTTGACCCACAATCCAACCTCGACCTGATTCCACCCCCAATCTCAACCCATATCCTCCCAAAATCCCAGGAAAAAACCGTCAAAAAACACCCAACTGCATTGCCCCCTTGCTGGTGCCTAAATGCCTTAGAGGCTGCACTGGGTGCCACATCGCTTTCCAGCCGCAGCACTTCACGTGCCCAGCGCCGTGCTGCTGCATTGCTGTGGGGCACCGGCTCAACGACACTTAGGATTCGTTTGATTTCCGCTAGCACCTGGCAGGATCATCCAGCCATATTGAGAGCTTCCAAAAAAACCAACCCGAAGACCTGGTGTATCTGTTGAAGTGATACTGTTGATGGTTGAAATCCGGCTAACCACCAAGGATGATTACATTATCCCCATTCTTTATAGGGTTTCACCACCATCCCAGGTGGTTGTTTGGGATTTCTTCCATCAACAGTAGGGAAACAAACATCAAAAAAGCTGCCGGAGCTCACACTTGGTGCCCCGCCTTGGCCATCTTCACTGCTGCCAAGCGTGGTAGTGGTACACTGGAGGCATCCGGGGCCTCCAAAAAGCCTTTGGTTCAAGGGATTTTTCATCACCAACAAAAAACAACATGAGACACTTGAGTGAAGGGAATTCTCTCAGGATTACCATACATTTGTATACATTTGATCCCCCCAAATTGATAATGTTTCATGACCCCTGATGAAGGCAAGAGATTTTTTGGTCAAAAATCATGAAGCCATCCATCATTTTGGAAAAACCCAAGGCACCAGCCATAGCAAAGTTCTCATCTTCCTTAGCAGTTGTGCTTCTGCTGCGGTCTGGCGTGTGTGGATGCGCAAAACCCACATGCATCCACGGCTTGCCATGACCTTCATGACCTTCGACCTTCCCACTTTGTTGAGGTTTCATCCAAAGATTTCCACCAAGTCCACTCCCATTGGATGGAGCAGCAAAACTGTCGATGGGTTGCGTGTATGGCGCGGGACCTTCTGATTGCATCCGCAGATTTCCATCACATCCATGGTTGCTCCAATGATCAGAGGGCAAGCTGCCGTCTGGGAAATTGCATGGCATACTCCCTTGTGATTGCATCCACAAATTTCCAACACATCCATTGCTGCTTCCATGATCAGATGGCAAGCTGCCGTCTGGGAAATTGCATGGCATACTCCCTCGTGATTGCATCCACAAATTTCCAACACATCCATTGCTGCTTCCATGATCAGATGGCAAGCTGCCGTCTGGGAAATTGCATGGCATACTCCCTTGTGATTGCATCCACAAATTTCCAACACATCCATTGTTGCTTCCATGATCAAATGGCAAGCTGCTGTCCGGGAGCTTGCATGGCATACTCCCTTGCGACTGTAAAACCTCATCCTTCACATCTTTAGTCATCTGCTTCTGGCTCTCAAGACCTGCTGTCCACAAAAACTCCTCATGTTTTTTTGCTCCACCTTCCTCACTCAGCTCCCCTGGCACATTCAATTTGGATGCAACCTTAGTGACTTAGACACAGGTTGAATCCTTCTGCCAAACTATAGAAAATCACCCTAGAAATCAGGGGCTGCCAAAAAAAAAAGCAGGAAATGAATAGTGAATTTTAGTCTGACCAAATGGACCTTCCAAACACTCCAAGTGAGTTTTGCCATGGCAGTTTTTGAAGCCGTGGTTCAACTTGGGTTGTCCAGAAAACTAGGCCTCCATCTATTCCAGAGTTTTGAAACTGTCTATGAACCACCTGTATGACACGTTGATACCTCAATGTCGACCCAAACTTCAAAAAAAATAAACTTCTCCAATCAGAAGTGTTTGAATTATTTCAGATTTCGCTTTGGATTTTTTTGTCACCAAAAAACCCCTGCCCGCAACTTGTGCCGAGACACTTGAGTCACTTGACTTTGCTTCTTCCTCTTCCCTCGCATCTTCCCCTGACCTCCAGCCCTCTTCCGTCCGGCCATGGGTTTGGCTCTGGCGCCGGTGGTGCGTGGATGGGTGCTGGAGGGGTTGTCCTGGCGCAGTGGGAGAAAGTTTCGGAAAAAATTTTGCAAAGGGGTAGGGTGTTTTACGAAACAAACAAAACCACCAAAGGAAACACGAAACACCACCATTTATATCTGATTTACAAGATTCACAAGGCACTGACCTTCAACAACTTCTCCAACCCCTTTGGCTGTTGCTCCTCTGGAAATTCTTCAATCACCTCTGTGTCCACCACCATTTCTGTCGTGGCTGTTGTTCTGGGTGCTGCTGGTGGTGGCTTGGGGAAACCTTCCAAGATCTGCTGGGCATGCTCCGCAGTGTAGCCAGTCTGTCCTGGAAACTTTTTGTTTTGGATGATGTTCATGAATCCTGGCTGCATGGCCCCAACAAATTCAGAGATCTTTAGTCTTTAGGTAAGGTTTTACACGAGTCAACACGTGTCTATGGCACTTTCATCTGCAAGTTGTACCCAAAAAACAACTATCAGACTATCATGGCTTTTACCACATAGCGCCCAAAATGGCCACGGTGGGGCGATTCCTTGCACATCATATAGGTCGTAAAGCTAAACATTGCTCCAAAACTTCAATGGTGAAGTGCACAACTTTGCCTTCAACTGTAATGGATCTTGGAGGTTGTTAGTGGACCTTAGAGGTTGTTAGTAAAGGAAGGGCCTTTCCTTCCACATCGAATCGCACGTGAAGGATTTCCAGCTGGAGGACGGGCAGCTATCAATTTTGGTGGAAGGAAACTGCGGGTCTTGTAAGATGCCAAAAAAATAAAAACTATGTATCTTGGTGCGGAAAAGTCTTACATTCTCAATGAACGGGGGGTTGGAGGGACAAAACATCCCCAGTACGTTCATTTATCCCAAAAAGGAACTTCCAGGGAGCAGCCATCAGCAGCCGACAAAAAAAAACAGAATCAAAGCAACAAAAATCTCCCAGGTTTTTTCCCCCTTGTGGCACCCTTGTGACCACAAGCAAACATCATTTGTTTCGGGGAAAATATATACCTTTTCCGTTCAACTACTGACTATCTATTACTGGGACGGGGGACAACGATTCCAAGACCAACTCTCAATTTTCCGCCGCACCTGGTGTCAGGAACCTCAGCAAAAGCAACAAAAGTCACACGGAAAATTCTGCCTCAAACATCTCCAATGTGGTTCATTGTTGGAGTTAAAAGGTGTTGCTGCTCGGCATACATAGTTTCATCATCCCAAAAAAATCCCACTCTGACCCTTGGCCCCAAAAAAAATAATCCCCACCATCCCAACTCGTACCCTTCCAATCAGGGCACCTGGACGCAAAGCACACACAACCTTTGCAGCGCCGAACATGCAGGGTGTCCTAACGGATCAGACTGGAACCGCACTCAAGCTACGGCACCTGATACTTGGTGACTTAGTTGCAATCTTTGGGTTGAGATTTGAGTGACTTGCAAACAAATGGTACCAATTTGCCGTGAGTCAATCCACCACCATTTCCATGATCCAACAGGATCACCGAATTGCACCCCTCTATTTGCTGGAGGTATCACTAACCCGTCCTCCACATCCTCCTTGTTGCAATCCATGGTCCAGGTATCATCTAACTGTAAGAAAAGACCTGCCTCCAACTCCTCAAGGGCAACAACTGCCGTCACGCCACAAGCTGTTGAAGATTCAAAGAAATACCCCAAAAAAAAAACAGTTGATAGGTTGGTAGTTTATTGGAAATATCCCATATTTCAAGTTATAGGGTTGAATAAATACATCCCAGGTGGTTTTTTCCGGATGTCTGCACCAATGCTTTCTTTTTCAAATACCTGGGTAGGAAAAAGTCATCCCCTATTTACAGCAAATGGGCACGAGGGTGAACTGGTCACTGCGCAAGTGACGGAGCAGAAAACATGATAAGTCACCAAAAACGTATGCCTGGCAGAAAACCGACACACGCCAAAAAAAAATATATATATGCCCCTTTAGGCACTTGAAAAAACCAAGCCCAAATATTAGGCTTCATTGAGACTGACCTTTTTGTTTGTTAACAGTGATCGGCCCATATTCTGATACTACTGGGATCCAAATAGCTTTAGTGTTGGGTAGCGTAATACATCATTGCCAGCTCAATAACTCATCAAGGGCTGACGGCTCCCTAGTCTCCAAACATCACTTTTTTTTTCTGGTTGGGAGAATCCTGACCTCCAAGTTACAATTCTACCCGAAAGAAACTGCAGGTTACGATTGCTGAAGGGAATGAAAATCATGTTTTTCTTTATTAAATCACTTTTTGAGCAGGTTGAAACCAGTGAGCATCTTGATTTGTCTTTTTAGAAACTTGGGAATCAGAATTGGATTCTAAACCACCCACCAAACATTCTCTTGATTCCAGAAAATCTTCTAAAAATGATGACGAAGAAAACGGCATTGATGTCTACGGACCTACCCACCTACCCACCTACCTACCTCCCTCTCTATAACTCTTGTCAGGAGATCTCTCAGCCACCATGACATAAAAGAGATCCGAGGGCAAAACTGGAGTATTCTGGTGGTTTTTCGATAGGTAAGAACTTAAACTTGAAATTTCTCCTACTAAATATAGAAATCCCCCAAAAGTTTAAAAGGTTGGACATTGGCTGAGTTGAGGTATGGTACTGTAGATCCAAACCTGTCATCCCTCCCCCAAACCCCCCCCAGCCTTGGCTAGCTCTGGTCCCAAGCTGCTCAATACTTGCACCTTGGCCCATCAAAGCTATGGAAATTATGATGAAAAGAGTGAGATTCACAGACCCCCTTTTTTTGCAGGTCAAAAATCCCACATACAATTCCAAGTTGGTCATTTTGCCCTTGGCAATTTTTCATAACACCAAGTATGGTGATCATGATCCGAAGAAAAAAGGGGAAGGCCCTCAGCATCACAAATGTCAATTGTGTTTCCTCCCACTTTCTTTCTTAACGAGTCCCAAACAGCTCGCTCGCGGCACTGCCGCAGCCGTTGGAGAAAGGAGTCTCGAAACGCGCGGCGTTGCTCTGTCGGCGCCTGTGTCGCGTTGATTTTCAGAGCACCCTTGGGCTGTGACCCCCCCAAATTTGACATAGCTCATGTCATCTAGTTCATATATTATATCCGCCGACCCCGTCGTTCCAGGGGGAGCGCGCCAAAGAAGTTACGCTTGGGCTATGCTTTTGCGTGGTTTTGAGGCTTGTTCTCATCCTCATCTTCTCCTGGTCGGATGCATGTGCGTTTTTTTGAGGCTTGTTCTCATCTTCTCCTGGTCGTTGCCTTGGCGGTGTAACTTCTTCTTTTAGGGCTTCAGAAAGTGACGTTAGGCACTTTTCGTGGGTGGTG
>DF240969.1:77856-93907 GCA_000507305.1 Breviolum minutum Mf 1.05b.01 | reverse complement strand
GATGGGGTTAGGGAGTGCTGACCTGGTGTTTCTTTGTTTTGTTTGTTTTTGGAGAGAATAGACAGCCACTGTGTTTGCTTTGAAGAGAACCAGTTTAGGTTCTGTTTTAGACTGCGTAGCTCCGTGTTTAGAAGAGAGTTTGCTGAGTTTAGCAAAGCTTAGACTTGAGGAAGTCTGGAAGAGTTTCACTGAGCACACTAAACGTGTGGATGTTTGGCTCAAGAACGACAGTGAAAAAGGTCCGTAATTCTCTTACGTGGTTTTCACAAATATCCCACGCTTTCTGGCTTGCTGGATCCGACGGATGAAGCTGGTACCACCAAACTTAATCGCGTCTCTCTTATCAAGATCTACCACTACATTGTAAAAGCTCTTATGGGGACCTAGAGGAGCCTGACCTGATGCAAGAGGCGATGGAAGCAGAAAATGACTCGAACAGATCAGAAGTACGGAGAGATGTTCTTCACTAAAATCTGATAGAGCATGGGAGTAAGCTGGAATCCAATCCTCAGTAGCGGAAGAGGCAGTAGCAGAGTTTGTGAGATTTTGCTGACCCTGAGAGCAAAGCCGCTGACTGGCCGGAAGAAGTCAGGCTGGAACGGGGTTGCGTTGTTCTTGGAACTGTGGTGGGAAAGACGGTGGGTCAACGCTCCATGTTTCGGGAGAAAGGAGAAGGAGTTTCGAGCTCTCGTTTTCGATGCGGATAAAGCGAGCTACAAAGAAGGACATAACAGCTGCAATTTGCAAGACCTGGCGGACAGCCGGTAAAGGGAGGCGAGACAATGCGTTCGGTGGGGGACCAGTGGAGAAGGCGAAGCCCGAAAGCCCGTGCAAGAGTAGAAGTGCTCGCTCGGCATATCATGGCTCGAGAGCACGGCCAAGAGGTGTATCTGCGAAGGGCCAGCCCATGAGTTTGGGGAGACATTTGCAGACGGTGGAACGACGTGGAAGTCCTTGTCCATGCTGGTCTGACGTCCAGCTTCTTACTTGCATTGCGTCATCTTGCCCGATAACAGTCTTCCCGTTGGGCAATGACCTCGTCTGTGTGGACTCATCTGTAATACTTTCTCCTTTGCGTGACTTAGTAGAACCTCTAACATACCTTTTGCTGCATCTTGGAACAGTGCATGAGTGCTTCTTGGGCATTGGAAGGACTGCTATGCATTCTACTCTTGGCCGCGTCATCCACGAACATGTGGGTGAACCAACTTCTCTTTTCTTGTCGATGGCTCGGATGTATGTAGGGGATCTCTGTGCAACAGGTAATTACTGGTACAAATCTAACAGCTGTTCTTGGTGTCAGCGGATCCTAAGATCAGCTGCTATAGCTCCAGGCTGGAATTTCTTCTTTTTGGAAAGACTTTTGTCTTGGAAACACAATTTCATTCTCTCTAGGACGGAATGTTGGTCTTGTCACTGCTGGAATTTGCTCCTTGCTGGATGACACTATTTTGCTTTCTTCTTTTCTGGGTGTCTTTGCTCTATTGCTCCTTTCTCTTCTGTCTGCTATCTGCTTTTTTTTTCTTCAGTCTTCTCTTCCTTTCTTCTGTTCCTTTCCTCTCTGTTCCTTTTTCTTCTGCTTCTTTCTTCTTTTTCTGTCTGCCTTTTACTGTTCCTTTTTTGTTCTTTTTCTCTGGTATTTCTTGTTTGTTTCTCTTCCTTGACTTTTTCTTTTCGTTTTAAAATCCATATCTGAGAGTGGCGCACTGAACAATCCTAGGAAATGGGTAAACTGTTTGCGTATTTTTGTCAGGCCACATGATATAAATTTTTTAAAGGCATTTTCATAAAGATTGATGTGTTGCTGGATTACATGTCGAAGTGGCAGTTCTTGTCGTCATATTTGTTTTGGCTTTTGCTTGAATCAGAGTGTTATGCTGCATCGATGTTTCATTCAGTGATGTGAATGAGAAAGTATGATACGCTCCTGCAGTTTTGAGGTTCACAGCCGTCTTGTACTTTTCTTGCTGTCTCCTAGACATGCTTTCCAAAGATGCAGCAGTGAAGGTGTGGCCTACCTCTGCGCAAGCAGTGTGGTTCCTGTTGTGGATAGGGCTCTTGTCGTTGCCTCGTTGTTGCCGACATGGTCATGAGTGGAACAGATTCTACTCAAATTTTGATGGCGGCAATGTCTTCTTGCATTGCGTTGCTCCCATGATACTTGTACCTGACAGTGAAGATGAAGAAGAAGGCCAGAGGAAAAAACTATGCAACCGGAAAATGACTTGGAGACAGAGGGTACTCTGCCTTACGCCTTATGTCGGACCATGCGACCCGACCAGTATGTGTCCTTGCTGTATTGGTTTGCTTCAGATGCCCCATACACGACATGCAAGAAGGAAGCCGATGTGACTCCAGAAATATGGTCCAAAGCTGTCACGCGCTTGAGGTCTATCTTGTGGTTGTGGCTTTGCAAGGATTCAGAGAAGCCCCTGGGTGGCCCGGGCAAAGTGGTTTGCATTGATGAAACCTTCATTTGCAAGAAGAAGCGTGCCAAAGGAGGTTTCCAAGGAAGAAGCACTGCAGGCACAAAGCAAATCATTTTGGGAATGATCGAGTTGGACCTGGCAACTCGGAAGGCAACTGGAAGGATCTTTCTGTCTGAAATCCCAGACAGGACCAAGAAGACCTGTTGTTTACATCATGTGATGTTATCAGTGCTCCGAACCTATTTTCTTAATGCGCCAATCGTCACAGGTATACACCCAATGGCTCTCAGTGCGCCTTACCACCCCTTTTGCTTGTGCCGTGCGCCATCTATGACTTTGGCTCCAGAAAGGTTTGCTCTGTGTTTGATTCACTTGACCTGACAGAACTAATTTGTTGTTTAATTCGTTTGCTTGCTTGTGTGGCCTTGCAATGTTGCTTCCAATTTGCTCTTTCGATCACTTTGGGTGGCTTTTAATTAGTTTGTTCTTTTGTCCGAAATTGCATTGCATCTCTAGGTTTGCTCACTGATGGCCGATCCGCCCGGGACCACTTCGGCTCAACAAACGTGTCTGGCTTGCATTTTGTGTCTAAAGACAGTCGCTCCAGGAATTGGTCTTTGTCTGTCTTCGGCGTTTTCTGTTGACTTCGGGTGTGCTTTCTTTTGGGCGAAGATTTTAACAAGAGTTTATTTCTGAAATATTGATGTGTTATGACCAAGCTCATTTTTTGGATTCACAAAGGCCTTGTTCCAGCCAAGAATCATTTCCAGCCAAGTTTTTTTTCCAGCCAGCCTGCTTTTCCAGCCTGGAGTGTAATCCAGGAAACAACATTTTCCATGCGCGAGGGGAAACCATTTTGGAACGGGCGAGCTCCAGGCAAGAGCTGTTTCCAGCCACGAGCTTATTCCAGGCAGGAACTTTTTCCAGCCCTGTACAGTTTCCAGCCTCACTCAGATCACCCAATCTAACTGGCAGAATATCACGCTAATTGACGCTGAACTCTGGAAAGTTGGGATACCTGTCACCAAAATCGACGCTGAGGCCTAGAAATCACGCAAAACACCGCGGTCGATCTAGAACATTGCCGATGCTATCTTTACTTCTTTCATAGATCTTCCGTTCTAGCTGGGCTTCGCGCTGCAAAAGAGCAAAGAAAGAAATATCAGCTTTTTCAATCAGCCTACTTGGTAACGAAAGAAAGTGCAACTAGACGTTCCGTATCTTACTTTTCTTTTGGTGCACTTCTTGACTGCAGCCATTCGGCAGGAGGATAGTTCTTTGGCACTATCGAACCCGAGCCTGAGAAGAAAAAACAAATTGCTGTTCTTGTTGTTGTTCTTGCTGTTTAGTCTTGTTGTTGCTTTTGCCGTTTCTCTTGCTGTTTCTCTGTTGCTTTGCTGTTTCTTCCTGTTGGTCTTCCTGTTGCTCTTGCTGTTGCTGTTTCTTGATCTTCTTGCTGTTACCATTCTTTGCTGTTGTTCTTGTTATTCTTGTTGTTCTTGTTGTTCTCGTCGTTCTCATCATTCTCTTCGTTCTTGTCGTTTTTGTCGTTCTTGCCGTTCTTGTCGTTCTTGTCGTTCTTGTCCTTCTTGTCGTTTTTGTTCTTGTTGTGCTTGTTGTTCTGTTGTTCTTGTTGTTTTTGTTGTTCTTGTTGTTCTTGTTGTTCTTGTTGTTCTTGTTGTTCTTGTTGTTCTTGTTGTTCTTGTTGTTTTTGCAAATTATTTTTCCAATTAAATGCAACATACCCGTGAAACCTCGCCCGGCTTGTCCGCGCACTGTTGGGGATTAGGTACCGAGTTTAGCGTTTGCCTTGTCATACACACTTTTTGCCATACGACAGGATTGGGCAAAGGTGCCCTTTTCCGGGAATTAGGAAAACATTTTTTCCTAAATTTGTTGTGAAGAAACTTGCAAACCCGTGTATTAACTGTTTTGAGATCACCCCAAACCATTAATTCACAACTCGTGGAATGGTGGTTTATCCTTTGCATAGATTCCAGGTGAGCCATGAAAAACATTATTTTGTGAATTTTTTCTCAAGAATCGGTAAGACGGGGTGCGTTTTTTATTGTTTTATTCCATTGATTAGACCCACTTGACTTCAATAACAATAAGTTGCATTCAGGTCATTTCCAGACGTGTGTGTGTGTGTGTGTGTGTGCATCTTTGCAGAGCAGACATCATTCGTTGAATGAACTAATCACAAACGTCGGACGGCAGCTTTTCTGGAAGGGAGAATGCAACAAGGTTCCGCCATGCTTTCAATCCAGTACCACACTGCATTGTTGGCGGAGCCTTCGCTAACTTCACATGGTTCACAATCAAATGTAAAGCCACCATCAGTATACTTTTTGTTCAGCCATCGAAAGGGATATGGCAAGCAAACAAAAAAACCCAAACAATGCAGTCAAAGTGGAACAAAGTCTTGGTCCTCTGTCCGAGTGCGGCTTCAAGTAGTCCATTAAAAAAAAAAACGATTCCTGCGGACCCAAGAATGGAGGTCGGACAGGACCTCTTTGGCATAGCAGCACACCAGGGCAGAAACGGTGCTGCGCCAGGTTGTTGCTATAGTGGTGTGATTGGGTGCTGTTCAAGGTGCTGTTCGGGTCTGCTGTCTAAGGCAGAGCATGAAATACAACGCATGTCTTTGAATCCAAACGTGTCATATTCTATGTTTGTGTAGTGTTTTGCTTGTATTTTTCGGGTCTGTACACGATGTTTTCCATTCTTTGCTTGCTTGATGTGTGCGTTTTGAAGAGATTTTGCGCATGTTCGTGTGATCCAAATCTTAAGGGTATCCCGTTGTTTTTGGATCCACAGCCGGCGTGTAGCTGGATGACATTTAGATACATTTGGCCACCTGGAAGATCTCTTGTTAGTCTCCAAACCTTGGAAAAATGGGTTGCGGTGCCTCTGCCGCCAAGCAGCCACAAGAAGCAGGCGAAGGGCAAAGACACAAATTCTGCTGACAAAAACCTTTTGGTTCAGTTTGGTTTTAAAATCCCCAAGAGGATAATTTGGGGAAAACCGACATGAATGCTTTTCAAGATTCATGATGCAATCTTCTCCTCCAATTCCGGATCACATCATGTCAATGCATCATACATGGTCCAAACTTTCTGAAAACTAGTGAAGTGTCATGGGGGCATTCTCGATCAGTGCCCGTTCAGAATCTCCGCAAAGTCTCTTGCATTCACACTGCATTCAAAACAAAACAGACTTCAGAGATGCTTTGATGTGGCATGGTGTGTTATGCAAGTTTTTTTTCCTTGGTCCTATTATTCTGCAAGGCCATTGCTCTCATATTCAAAAAAAACTCCAATGAAAGGTTCTCTCTTCCCTGCAACCTGTCAGGCAATGGAGCCATTGGATCTGACAGGTCGGATTGGTTATGGAGTTGTGGAAGGTATGAGCCCCTCTTACGTTGGACCTGGATGAGAACACCACACGTGAATGTTTTGCTTCTCTCAACCCAAACCTGATACCGATACCCTTCAAATCTAGAAGTGAAGGGAAGACTTGAAAGGTGAAGCATTCGTTTTGGATATTATTGTAGGCACCGTTTAGGGGATCCATGAGAACGTTTCCAGGAAGTCGCCTTGCGTCAACATTGATCTTTGAAGATGGTTCATGTCGATTTTAGCCTAGGCTGCTGGCCTTGACCCCAAGCAGCCGAGATATTTGAACCAATTTTTTTTGAGGGATTTCAGATAGGCGATCCAAGCAGCCATGTGTCAGGAATCCGGAGCAGAAGAAGGAGGACTTATTTGTGAAGCGATCGGGTAGGTTCAACGGGGTGACCGTTGTGACCGTTGCAGGAGATATTTCACACCCTGATCATCCCTGAAGCACTGCTTTCGACAGGGAGGTGCCGGATGTGTTGTGGTTGCTGATTGCTTCTGAAGCAAAAGAGGTGTAATAGCCATGTGGGGTGGAATCCATGGTCGGTTCCGATGGCTTCATGTGAAAAGTTATAATCATTGATGCTAAGGCCAGCACCTTCATTTTGGGGTGCCAATTGAACCCGAATTGAGGGATGCGAAATTAACACCTTGTGCCATGCATTAGGCATGCTTTGTTTGGGGTCGTTCTGATGGAAGAATAGGCTTGGCAAGGTTCTAGCTTAGCCTGGGCGTACAGTGACGGAAGTAACTTTTCCTGAACTCCTTTGACATGCGACCTGAAATGTCGAGGTTGGAAGATGAGTTTCCTTTAAGGGGCGGGGCCCTCCTTGACTCTTTGTTTTTTCTCCCACGGTTTGGTTTGCAGAACGTCCTGCCATGCTTCTATTTTTACGAGCTCTGATGGTACAGTATACAAATAGACTGCGTTAATATAGAGTTGAAACGGTTTCATGTAAGATTAGATGCAGGGCCGTGGTGGAGGTAATCCCGCTTTATGGGTTCCCTTGCTGCCCTGTGCTCCAGGCAAACCAGGAATGCCCGAATGGAGATGAACCCTGAAGAGCTTGAAGTGCAGTACCTTGGCGAAGTTTGGTGAGTCCAAGGTAATCGCACTTGAAGGATGAAGCAAAACCTGGAATTTGCTTAGGATAGCCAGTACAATTACTTGATTGATTAAATTGATTAGATGTTTTAGTGGCAAATCACATCCGTTGCACGGGTTTGAGAAGGTTCTTTCTTGGTATCATCGTGATGATTCTCCACCATATCCTTCTCGGCAGGAGGGAACTGTGTTCAGTAGAGTGTGGGCAAGAATACAAGGAAGAAGCTGAGAGGACCCGTTGAAGGAAAAGGGTGATAGAATTGTTTCACTTCTCTTGGACACATCAAGACAAGAAATACTGGGAAACACTAACAACCTGCTTCGGAATTCGGAACGCTTGTCAGAGGACTAGGACTGCCAGGTGTTTGAATCAGAGTTTAAGATGTAGCAAGAAGGAGTTGGTTTCTATTTCCGAGAGGAGAAGCGCATTACTCACCTGAACAATCAAACTTGCATATCTAGATGTGTAGTTTGAATCCTTTGATCGCTTTCCCAACCATTGCCGGGAACTACAGCATGTCAAGTAGGTTACGTAGGTTGTATTATCCAAATGTAGTTGTTTGACTTGCCTAGGGGCCTCGTTTTCATCTTATAGTGTTGCTCAATATCAAACAAAACACTGGTCTGCTAAGCTGAACAAATCCACTATGTCAGTGCTTCCAGCTGTACAACGCAGAGAAAAATGCCAGAAGTTTCAAGGTTCAAAACTTCCAGCTTTCAACACCAAAAACGGCTTCATTTCAATTTCCAAGTTCACTAAAAGGTGGTTAGGTTAAGGACCTAAGGATGTTAAATTGATCCGACCCAGCTCTGGGTCAAACAGGACGCGCTCTTCATGGGATTCCTCCAATTGGTTGGACCAACCACCCTTAGGCAGGGATGGCATGCTGAGGATGTGCAGTCTTTGGGAGTGGAAAATAGTGATGCAGTGATGCATATGAATAGCATGCTTGAGAAACAATAGTGATAGCTCTGTGTTTGCGCAAGATCTGAGTCATTTGATTTAGATTGTCGGTGAGTATCTTTTGGGAATTGTTCTGACCACAGAGAGGTAAACGCGGATCTTGCGATAGTTTGAGCCAGAACTTTGCAGGGAACCTGTGCAGTATATGAATTCATAAAGGACCTTTCTCCCCCAGCTGCCGCGGATGTCATCTTGATCTTGATACTGAATCTTGGGTCAAAGGACTTTGTCTTTTCCCACTCTCTCTCTCTCTCTCTCTGTCTCTTTCTCATATTGTATACCCCACATGTACATTTACGCAGGGAAATCCACCCCCCTTTTCAAGTGGTGGTACTAGTATCCTGAAGTGTGATGTACAGTGCTTGTATTGATATGAAGGTTTCACCATCTATTCGGAGAGAAGCAATCCCAAAACATGCTTTCAGGCGTTCCTTTGCCGCCTGACCGTCGACTTCACGAAAGCTTTGAAGGACCTCGCAGTTGTAAGTTTCGTCTCAAACCTTGGGTGATGTGAGGCCTAGTTGAATATTCGGACGACAGTTTCAACATGATTCTACAGACTCATTTCTTTAATTTACCTGATTGATAGATGGTCAGGGCCATGGGGCTTAATTCGTGCTTATTGTCGGCATTTTATTGATGAACCACTTGGATTCTTGTTTTTGGTTTCATACCGTACTCCAGACTCGTTGCTGCAGCATTCTTTTGTTTTGCCGTTTCAGATTTGTTCATTGTTTCATGTAAACTTTGTCTTTTTGGTGCAAGGCAGATTAGAAGCCCTTCTGGACAGCGTGGAGGATGAGCCTGGACGGCTTTTCATGTCTGTGTCACATCGACGACGAGGTGTCAAATTTTGCGACCTAAGTAGAGGGTCAAGGGAACATCAACGATTGATGTGTGGATGGCTGCATGACAATCAGTTTCTTTGCTCTCATTCCGAGTTTTGCTAACAGAGTTTGGGGCTTCAATAAGTTGGTCAAGCTTGTTCTGAGATGAACAAAAATAGCAGAGATGTGCAAGAGTCCCTTTGAACCTTTCTGGATGGTTTTTGTTCCAATCAGGGACCTGGCACATGGTCGTGGAACTGAAGCAAGTCAGATCAGTCCTACAAACAGGGTACTGGTCAACTTGCTGAATCTGAGGGCTGTGTTTGAAACCCTCGGCGTTGCATGCGGCATGCTCGCAGGTCAGATTGGGGATCGCAGTGCACGTCAAGTACATCCTGAAATTGTGGACATTGAGTGACAGTGACACTGACGGCAAAGTTGTGTAATCTGCATTGACGGGTCATGTTGGGCCATACATTACCCACGGGTCCATCATTGCAGCAAAAATCCTTTTTCTTCTTTGGAAGGATTTGTGGCTGGATGCCTGAGTGCAGAAAATGCTGTTGTTGAAGGTACCGAAATGTTTGCACATCAAAACATTTGTAGTATTTACGCTCAATGCACGGGGTGATCCTCCACGTATTTCGGCGTTAAGCCAATGGCAAGATGCAATGCTACCGTATAGTGCATCGGCCGGTGTCACGTGTCTTTGGCGTTTTGGATGATGTGGCAGATGAGCTGGTCTAACAGAGAGAGAGAGGGGTGAAAGTGTCTCACATAAGGATTTTAGATGATTCCAAATCCCAAGCACTGAAGGTTAAAACATGTGAGTAACTGACATTGTTTGACACTACAATAGAACATGCTTTCATCTCTTTTCTTGGGTATCAACAAGGTGCTTCCAAAATATTCTTGCACATACCATGGAGATCATATTGGGATTTCCTGTTGGTGCCCTTTCGCCTCTTGTCCGTCTTCGACGTGATGCCTCTGTGGACCGGTTTTCCCACTTTTTTTAAGCGTGCCCGCAGCTGACTGGACGGGGAAAGACCTGCTGCGTCTCCAGATTTGTTTGGTGGGCACACTCTTTCCACTAGAGCAGTGCATCAACAACCTAATGGGGCTCTTTCCTGCAGTGGTAGTTGAACCCATTTTTGTTCCAATATCCAGGTGGTCAAACATCTTCAGAAGCTTCTTTGAAACGATTTGCATCCGAGTTTACCTGAGTTTGGCCCTTGATCTTTCCCTAGTGTTCTTTCACATTGCTCTTACGTTCAGAAAGCGAGGCAGTCTGATTACAGCCCTTTGATAGGTTTGATTCCGGATGTGATCGAGAACCTTGGACTTTGTGCGCTTCGCATGGATGTCTGAATTATCCTTCTTGATGAAATTGGACAAATGACCAGTTACTGTATTTGGTCCGTCCTGTCAGCAAGAAGGTCCCTGACACAAGCGTTGCTGTCCACTGTCCACCTCTTGCTTAAGATTTGCACACTATCCAACCCAACATATGCATGAATCATGAAAGGATATGTTTTTTGGCAGATTTATGTATTTCTGAGATCAACTGCAGAGGTGACCAAGGTTGCCACTTTTGTGTTGCAGCTTGAATGGCAAGATTCAATTGCCAACGTATAGTGCATCTGCCGATGTCACGTGTCTTTGGCGTTTTGGATGATGTGGCAGATGAGCTGGTCAAACACAGATAGAGGGGTGAAAGTGTCTCACATAGGGTTCCAGATGATTCCAAGCACTGAAGGTTAGAACATGGTGAGTGTGAGTACCTGACATTGTTTGACACTACAATAGAACATGCTTTCAGCTCTTTTCTTGGGTATCAACCAGGTGCTTCCAGAATATTCCTGCACATACCATGGAGATCATATTGGGATTTCCTGTTGGTGCCCTTCGCCTCTTGTCCGTCTTCGACGTGATGCCTCTGTGGACCGGTTTTCCCACTTTTTTTAAGCGTGCCCGCAGCTGACTGGACGGGGAAAGACCTGCTGCGTCTCCAGATTTGTTTGGTGGGCACACTCTTTCCACTAGAGCAGTGCATCAACAACCTAATGGGGCTCTTTCCTGCAGTGGTAGTTGAACCCATTTTTGTTCCAATATCCAGGTGGTCAAACATCTTCAGAAGCTTCTTTGAAACGATTTGCATCAGAGTTTACCTGAGTTTGGCCCTTGATCTTTCCCTAGTGTTCTTTTGCATTGCTCTTACGTTCAGAAAGCGAGGCAGTCTGATTACAGCCCTTTGATAGGTTTGATTCCGGATGTGATCGAGAACCTTGGACTTTGTGCGCTTCGCATGGATGTCTGAATTATCCTTCTTGATGAAATTGGACGCATGACCAGTTACTGTATTTGGTCGGTCCTGTCAGCAAGAAGGTCCCTGACACAAGCGTTGCCGTCCACTGTCCACCTCTTGCTTAAGATTTGCACACTATCCAACCCAACATATGCATGAATCATGAAAGGATATGTTTTTTGGCAGATTTATGTATTTCTGAGATCAACTGCAGAGGTGACCAAGGTGGCCACTTTTGAGCTAAAGCTTGAATGGCAAGATTCAATGCCAACGTATAGTGCATCTGCCGATGTCACGTGTCTTTGGCGTTTTGGATGATGTGGCAGATGAGCTGGTCTAACAGAGAGAGAGGGGTGAAAGTGTCTCACATAAGGATTTTAGATGATTCCAAATCCCAAGCACTGAAGGTTAAAACATGTGAGTAACTGACATTGTTTGACACTACAATAGAACATGCTTTCATCTCTTTTCTTGGGTATCAACAAGGTGCTTCCAAAATATTCTTGCACATACCATGGAGATCATATTGGGATTTCCTGTTGGTGCCCTTCGCCTCTTGTCCGTCTTCGACGTGATGCCTCTGTGGACCGGTTTTCCCACTTTTTTTAAGCGTGCCCGCAGCTGACTGGACGGGGAAAGACCTGCTGCGTCTCCAGATTTGTTTGGTGGGCACACTCTTTCCACTAGAGCAGTGCATCAACAACCTAATGGGGCTCTTTCCTGCAGTGGTAGTTGAACCCATTTTTGTTCCAATATCCAGGTGGTCAAACATCTTCAGAAGCTTCTTTGAAACGATTTGCATCAGAGTTTACCTGAGTTTGGCCCTTGATCTTTCCCTAGTGTTCTTTTGCATTGCTCCGTTACGTTCAGAAAGCGAGGCAGTCTGAGTACAGCCCTATGATAGGTTTGATTCCGGATGTGATCGAGAACCTTGGACTTTGCGCGCTTCGCATGGATGTCTGAATTATCCTTCTTGATGAAAGTGGACACATGACCAGTTACTGTATTTGGTCCGTCCTGTCAGCAAGAAGGTCCCTGACACAAGCGTTGCTGTCCACTGTCCACCTCTTGCTTAAGATTTGCACACTATCCAACCCAACATATGCATGAATCATGAAAGGATATGTTTTTTGGAAGATTTATGTATTTCTGAGATCAACTGCAGAGGTGACCAAGGTGGCCACTTTTGAGCTAAAGCTTGAATGGCAAGATTCAATTGCCAATGTAGTGCATCTGCCGATGTCACGTGTCTTTGGCGTTTTAGATGATGTGGCAGATGAGCTGGTCAAACACAGATGGAGGGGTGAAAGTGTCTCACATAAGGATTTTAGATGATTCGAGATCCCAAGCACTGAAGGTTAAAACATGGTGAGTGTGAGTACCTGACATTGTCTGACACTACAATAAGACATGCTTTCAGCTCTTTGCTTGGGTATCAACAAGGTGCTTCCAAAATATTCCTACAATTATATCTAAAACTGATCTCAAATGGTGCTGAAAGAGCAGGGTGTCTCGCTGAATGGCAAGCATTGCTTTCCAAACTCCGTGAAGCAGTTTGGCCGGAGGTTCCATTGGAGCAGTCTGGAAAATTTCAGTTGTAGGTAATTTTGCACAGGTTTGTATTTGAAAAACATCCGGAAGGTCTTTGAATGGTTGTGAAATCAGAAGAAAGATGTGGTTGCCTCCAATCGCGAGGAATTTGTAATCACATCTTCGTGTTTGAACTGCTCCAAGACATTGAGCAAATCTCTCCAAGAAGGCACTAGCGGCTGAAGCGTGTTTATTTTGCGGCTGCAAACTCTCTAAAGAAAAGCTCACTTCCAAAAAGCAGGGTCAGTGACCACCCAAGCATCTATCTATCAAACCAAGTAACACCAACAAGAATAAAGAAAATCGCGTTGTTCTTTACAGCCCAAGGCTAATTTTTGATAGACATCAAGAGGACTTATACCAGCATACAGTAGATAGGGTAAGTGCGACAACAATCATTCTTTTCCATCCTTTTTTGTGTGTGTTTGTGTGTTTCTTACAAGGTGATTGCAGACATCTGAATTGGCCTGTAACGAATTCTATCTTGACGGAGAGGAGGTCCATGAATCGTGTTTGGCTATGCAATGTCTACGGGTGATTGTGATGCAAGAAATGCTGAACTAGTTGTTTTGATGAGTATAAGTATCCGTTTTTTCCGCAGATGTTGCAACTCCAGTCCCAAGCTGAACATGATGTTCCTTCGAAGATATGTAATTTTTGATATTTTCGAAAGCCGAAAGGAGCAGTATTTTCATTGCTTGAAGCATAAGATCCACCCTGTTTTGTAGCAACACAATGACTGACTAGGCTTGATGGGCAGCTTCGTTGAGACGAATCTGTGAAAACAGAATTCATTGCTAAGACTTGCCGCTGAAAAAGGGCATTTTGATGTGACAAACGCAGACATTTGTCAAGGTAAAGATCGACAAGACAATTGCCTGCAGATTTGTAACATGCCTGCAAAGGCTTGGATAGAAACTGAATTGGCACACTTCACTTAGTACTTTGAGTTAAAGCAGGATGGCTTCAGTAAAGCACCCGTTGATACAGTGGTGAAGCGTTTGAAGGGATAAGAACATGCAATCCTCACATCCTTTGCAACCACAAGAGACGCAATGGTTTGGTGCCAAAAAAAAACACTTTGGCGCTGCAAGGCCAAAAGAGAAAACCGGACAACAAGGTCTCCCCTTTTTGGGTTTGACACCGAGATTTTGGTGTGCATCAGGTACTGATGGGATTCTCCCATCAAGAGTCCTCCCAAAATTACTGGGTGCAACCGAATTGGTGCAGTTTTTGTTGTCTATACATATATATATATATATATATATTCAATTACAATTGGAATCCAATTGTTGCAGGATTTGGGAGTACCATAATCTCTGGAAACAATCATTTGGTCTATGTTGCCGAGAAATCGTTTGTGAGTTTGCAGGACATAGCTTTGCGTCACTTCGCAAGCAGGGAGTCCATGTCTGAGTCCCAGTCTGGAGGAGTGGACCCTTTTGATATTATTCATTTTGGCCGGTTCAAAGCGAAACGAAAATGCGAACTTGATCTCTATTTATCATGCGCTATACCGCTATACCCAGGGTGATAATGAGTTTTTGTGTGAGTGACAATGCATTTTCTTCTTGCATTTTCTTTGTAGGAGTCAGAGTCCCTTTTCGATTGGAATTCTAAATCGTACCTATTCAATTCCAGTATTGCTGAGCCACATTTCCACCAGAGTTTCTAGCTAACTCAGAGTTTCTTCACGTGACTTCACTTCCAAATCATTTACTGCATAAATACGGCGTGGGGACACTTTCCACGACCCCAAATCGTGGTTTCAGTGGTAAACCAATGGATTTCGGGGGTCCAAATTTGGGGACACTACCACACGAAGGAACACCATCTAATTTTTATATTTGGGCACCTCATACTGCCATGGGTTGCTTCTTTTTGCGAAATCTTTGGCACCTCTTGGAGTGTACACATAATCCGAAAAACGGGGATACAAGAGATTTTTATGGATGTAAAAGCGATCCCTATGGCTACCCACTGTCAGGCATTCTTATTCAGGGTTTTCTGGGGGACCATCCCCGCCTTGATCAAACATCACACATCCTGCTGAGGTTGTTTGATATTCGCGATAGGTGTGGGTGCTGTTTGTGGCTGAAAGTGATGACCCAGTGGATGATGTCAATTACAATTGGTGCATCTGCAGTCTTGTTGATATCTGATGAGCCACTTGGATGAATCCAAATTCTGTGAGAAATGAGGCAGTTCACAAAACCGGTGTGCACGAATACCTGACATACCTTTTTTCACCAGGATTTGGGTGGCGAAGAAAGGTCATCCTGAAAGACAAATTGCTGAAAATTATCAAACGGATTGCCTGATAGTGTCTTTTCACGGGAAATCCTGCCAACAATTTTGAAGATAGGAATGTAACCCTGACTCTTCGGAATGGAATAAGGCTTTAAGGATGGCTCAAAGAAGTGGTAGTTGAACGAACCCTTTTCTGCTGCAACGGTAGGTCCAAGCGCCGTGGCGAAGTGGTGGAGTTGGTGTGGGGGGGGATACCTGGAGGGGTGGTTTTTCAGGTGGTTGAGATTCGTGCCAAGTTTCAGAAGATTTATATAAACAGATGTGTCTCTGAATCATCTTTTTTTGGGGGATGACTTGCAAAGAGCTTGTTTGGATGTGCAGGTGAAGAGGTTGCTGCGACATGGTCCTTTGCAAGATGCTGAGGTCTCCTGGGATCAGGCTGCAGCAGCTGTGATCAGCCTAGAATTTGGAAACATCTTTAGATCTCGTTCTAGCAACATTGACATTGAAGCTTGCTACAGAGTTTAAACCCCTTCCTTTTGTGTCTATGACTATGATCTACATTTATAGTATATAAATACACATACACGTAAGATAATTGATGCACTATGTTCCTGCGCCCTTTCCCTTCTTTGTTCATGGTCTAACGACAAGGCAATGAGAGGGGAAGAGCTGCGATGTTCCTATTTTTTGTATCCCCCCCCACTTTGGTTTTCGTGAATCATGTGGCATGGCTGTTACAGGATTCGAATGCACATGCCCTGGGGCCTACATTTTTATGAAATGTACCATCCACAGGAAACCTGGACGACCAGGAGCCTGGAACATATATGTAATCTATATGACAGATATACTGTAATAGTAGCTGCAGTCAACTGCTATTTATCTTTGGCCAGCTCCAGGAAGCCGCCATTTGCGCTGCAGCCTTGTCAAGGTAGGGATGGGATGGGTCCCCTCGGACTATGGAGAGCTGTGGAAATTTTTTGTGGGTCGAAACCTGGCAAAGGTTTGATTTTGAAGATTCAAGATCTTTTCAAGTAATTTTCAACATCAACAAGATCATCCACCAACCGTGTTTTGGTTGGTGGGAGTGAATATCAACAGAGGGAAGTCAGGAGCCTAAAAGATGGAGGGGGTATTTTTTTGGAATTCTTTTGTTTTTTTTGGTATTTTTTTG